>JAYJMH010054693.1:0-13059 GCA_036873815.1 Phacellophora camtschatica | reverse complement strand
GTTAAGTATCTGCTTGACCATGACCCTTTTGAAATCAAAGCAGAACTGGTCAACATCAACAGTGGCGAGGTAGCAACAGAATCTGTAAATGTTCATCAAGCCAATAAGATCGGAGAACAAATTATTCAAAACATGAAAGGAGCCTCTGTATTTGATTATTCTTTCAAGAGGAAGGAGATGGCAGTGACCATGAGAACGAAATCATCTCTTGACATAGGAGAAATTACTGTTGAAGTAGATCCACAATTATTCTTCCAGAGACTTATCATTTTCCTCCAACCAGAAGATATTAAAGATGCCTTTTCTTATGATCTTTGCATACGACCCACTTCACTCTTTGACAAAAAAGGCTTTATGAATAAAGCTGACAAGCCTGAATTGATGCACTTAATCGCTGATCTACCTCAAGTGGGCGAATGTATACTTCCTGGCATCCCTAACGGAACACACTTTGTCGTTGATGGAGGATCCTTACTGCAAAGGATCCCTTGGACAGTTGGCAATACTTATGAAGAAATCTGCCAGTCTTACACGCACTATCTGTTCAATAACTATGGGGATAGAGAAAATATCACTGTTGTCTTCGATGGAGGATATTTAGAGCCATCAACGAAAGATGTTACGCACCTAAGACGAGCAAATGGCAAACGCGGTAAGCTGATAATTCCAGCACTTGTAAATACCCTAACTGTAACAAAGAAGGACTTTTTGCTGCATAATCAAAATAAGCAGGCCTTTTTACTGATGCTTGGAACCCAGCTTACCACTTCTGGAATAAACGTTTGCCATGCCAATTCTGATGCAGATCTACCTATCGTCGTCACTGCCTTAGAAATTGCTGCTAATACCCCGGTTACAGTAATTGGAGAGGACACAGATCTGTTGATCTTGCTGCTCCATCATTACTGTTTGTCAACACTGCAACCTGTGTATCTTTTTTCAAATGCCAGCAAAACATCCTGGGACATAAATAAAGCTAAGACAGCACTTGGAAATGATTTAACAGAGTCTATATTAGCAATTCATGGACTATGTGGATGTGACACCACATCAAGAATTCATTCTGTTGGTCCAAAAAAAGTTTTGCAAAAATTTTCTAGTAACAAAGAATTTAGAAGTCTTTTGCAAACTTTGTCCTCGTCGGAATCAGAAAAAGAAACACTTCTCCATGCAGGGGAAAAGCTTCTAGTAATTTTACTAGGAGGAAAGAAAGAGAAAACGTTGGACGAACTCAGAGGTCGCCAACGCGTAATGCGGTAAAACCAGAGGCACTCGGACCCACAACTGATGCTGCTCACCAGCACATTCTTCGAATCTGCTACCAAATCAGAGATCGGGAGGGCAGGAACGAATTAGAAGCGTTAAATTGGGGCTGGAAATTAACACCCAGGGGAATCATGCCAATCGAAATGACGAAAACTATGGCCCCACCAGATCTTCTAGTTGTCAAGTGTGGGTGTAGAACTGATTGTACTCGTCGCAACTGCACTTGCAGGCAATACGGAGTGGCATGCACTGATATGTGCACTAATTGTCGAGGAGTTTCTTGCCTGAACTGCGATCAGATAGACAATTCTGATGCTTAAAACATTAGGCAATATGTTTTTCAAATCATTTGTTGGGTTCAACAATTGTGTTCAAAATTATGAATATCATTTTTACCAAAAATGACACATTTGCCCCCTGAAAATAACTCTAAATATAATTGGAACCACCCAAAGATTGAGTTATTCTCAGAAATTTTTCTTCAATTCAATTTAAATTGAATTGAACAAAATATATTGTTTTAGGTGGTGTACATTAACAATTTGCCAAAACATTCCCATTTTAAACATATATTTGACACATTTGCCCCCTGAAAATCATAATTGACCACATAAACCCGACAATCTTTTTAAAAAGAATCTGGAACCTGATCATTCTTAGGTAGATAGATATCATTTGATATAGTTATTTTTCATTTAAGGGTGAGATTGTACAAATATTGTATTTTGGTACATATGTTTTTTCAACTAAAAAACTGCGACATGACCCCCTGGAAAAACACCCAATAAAAAAAGTTCCACACGCATTTGGAACTGGGAATTTTTTTTTGTTGAACTACAATAGTAAAGCTACCAGAAAATCCATACTTCACTTTTGTTGCAATTTATTCCCGGTCAACCTCTATTTCTACTGGACTATACTGATTATTTGTCAATGAATAATATAAATAGTATGAACTTATCCCATTGCGTGTTTGCGTGCTTAGTGCTTCAATCTTAGTGCTTAGTGTATCGATTGAACAACCTGCAACAAGGGACATCTTCAAGCAACAGACAAATTATTTTGTCCCAAATTTTTACCGGTTCATGTATGACAAATCCAGACAACGGACACTCCTCTACAACGGAAAGTAATACTGTTCCAAGTACTAATATAATAACCATTAAGCGATTATTTTGAGCAAAGTCACAAATAAAAGAACCAGACAAAATTTAACAAACGGGCGGGTTTGAATAAAACTGGGGGATGTTGAATTTTTTTTAGTTTAATAGATCTCCAGGGTCTAAATTTTATAGATCAGAGTCTAAATGAGGCCCCAGGGGTTATAGAGAACAAGGGAACTTGTAATTTTTATTAATGGGAACAGGAGAACAGAACATTTTGTATTTTTAATGGGGATTAAGGGAACATCAGAAATTGTTTTAGGGAGCAGGGAACATTTTAGAATTCCCTGTTAAAGATATTTCTTCAGTAAAAAAAAGACAGGTGAGCGCCATACTAACCATAATTATCACAAATCAATTCAAAGTTTATATGTCTAGGTGTAGAAATTTAAACAATTATGAGAAATTGGCAAACGTAAAGGGATGTTTTACCTTCAATTGATTCTCTCGGCATGGGCCAAAAAATAATTAAGGTATTTAATTTTAAAGACAATTTTTGCCAATTTCGTGATATTAAAAGTTGTAAAATCGTAAAACAACTCTCCGTCAATACTGTATTAATTTAATGTAGATACCAAGATACAACATATATTGGTTACAACAGTTAATCTGGTTGACTAAAATTTTGCCGAACATTTCCTGTCATTAAAAGCCAAAAACAGGCTCGACATGGCAGCCATTCCAGTAATCTTAAATTTCAAAATCTTTAAATTAGATGTTTGACCTACGTGGAGATCTTGGAGTCGTTCTCAGCCAATCTGAATGGCGTGATCACAAATTTTTATCTGGGGATTTTCCCCGAACCCCCCAAACATTCCATTCGCTTTGTTCGTCTTGCCGAGTAGCCCCCATGTCGGAAGACACAGCCCTCTGCCTCGGTGATATCCTAGCGCCATTCTTCAATTAGGCCTTCCTTTATTTTTATTAGCAAACACACTGGATTGAAGTGATTGCACGGACGCATACCTTGTCCGGACGTACATCGTTTTTGGTTAAGAATGAATGCCGACAGGAAAAAGGCGGGATGGCATGTCCATCCAAATCCATACACTCCACTGGAGCTGCTCCTGAATAGGACAGTGAAAGCATAGTTAATGTAGTCTTCTGTGAACTATGTTGAATATGGTGAAGCTAAAAAGGCCAGGTTGAAACAGGGAGCATAAGCAACAATTTTTAGGGAACTTGTAATCAAAAGAGTCAAAAGATTACGTTTGAGGAACTGGGGAACAGTCCGAGATTTCTTTTCAGGGAACACTCAAGAAACATTATTGGGAACAAGGGAGATTGTTGAAAATTGTTAGGGAACCACTTTTCAATAGTTTTTAACAATTTTTAATTTTGGAGAATAGGAGGGGGCGCGACAGCAACAATGAGCATTTCTTTAAGCAAAATTGAACAGCCTCGATTTCAGTAGTTTCGAAATCTTCCTATTGTTTATTATTCCTTTTTGTAAATGGCTGACGTATATTATGACGCTTACGTGTTGTGTTGAGAGTAAGTAGTAAGTGGTCAAGAACCTTCAAGAACATGATAAGAATACAAGAGAATGTACAAGTACTACAAACGAATGAAGATATGTTTGGCAACAGAAATCTATATCCATTTGATTTAGGTATCTACTTCATTTTGTTTTAGTCTGGCCCCGGAAACAAAAATACAAGAAATGGCCTAAACTTTAATACATATTTATGTATGGTTTTGGTTAGGTAAGAGGCCTATGTACTTAAAACAGAAAATATAAAGTATTAAACGCAGCATCTAGTTTTTTAGATAACGAGAAGATAGAAGTCTTTAAAAGACAATTGTTAAATTAAACTCTAAATAAAAATAACAATTGACTTTTTTAGCTCTTCCAGCGGCGCGCCATATATCATGTAATGACATTCTAAAAACATAGCTAACCTATCTTATCATTATTATGTATTATTTATGAAATATTTGCGTTTTAATAGGGACTTACGCGCTGCACTTGCTAGAGGGTGGCAGGGTTCAGGGTTTTACGGAGGTAAATTTTTGCAAATATTTTGATTGGAATTTCGGATTTTGTTAGTATTTTAAGCGGTTGTCGGATGTTGGCTTTTTCTGCGGAATCGGATTTTAAGAGAAATGATCATGATACTTTGTATAAAAAAGGAAATATGTAATACAACATCACACACTATCTATTTAACATATTTATCATTCATTTTTTGTTCTTGAAAATATTTTTTCCATGCACCTATACATGTCCTGTATAAGAAAATGTTGCAATCTCATAGAGTAAAGGTAATTGGCTTTCTTTCATTTCTCCACATTCCAACTTTCCATAAATTTCTTTCCGTAAAATTTGTTGATAGACACAATATTGATTTTTATTCGCAATTTGGGTTGTTTCTCTTATTTGTCTTATTAATTGTGTGTGTGAAAATTTGTGTATTTCTCGTTACCCCCCAACCATTTTATACATGCCTTGCTTTTAGGTGCTCCCAAGAAAATAGTTGCGTTTTATTGTTACCATCGCCCTGGCTTATTTGTTCGTTATTTTTATGTGTCAATTAACGATTTTCCTGGCACCCCATGACCAGTGTTTAATTTGTTTCTCATTTATTTATGTTTTGTCCTTGCAAATAATAATTTTTGCATGATTATCTTCTTTAATTTATATATTTTGTTTCATTTCTCAATATTATGTGGATATTCAATTTTTTGGTGTTTCTTGTTGCCCCCCTCCCCCTGAGTATTGTTTCATTAGGTAGTTGTTTATTTATTTGTCCATTTTTGCATTGTTTCTTGTTAATTTAATTTTTTGTTCTTTCCTTCTATACACGCCTTGCTTTTAGATACTTCCAAGAAAAGAAAGAGAAAATATTTGCGTTTTGTTGTTTATTTGTCGCACTTTTTAAATTTGGGTTTTTCTTGTTTCCCCATGATAATTGTTTTATTTGTTGTTCATGTATTTATCATGTATTTTCAAAAATTATTTCTCAACACCCTAGGATCGTTTTATTTGTTTACCGTTTTATTGATATATTTGTTTGTTCTGGCAAATATTAATTTTTTAATGGCAATTAGCTTTTTTGTTTTGTTTGTTTATTTGCATTTTTCTCGCTTATTTTGTCATTCTTTCAAATATCGATTTTTTTCCCTGTTACCCCCAACCATTTTATAGATTTGTTCGTTCTAATCCCTATCTTTGTTATTTCGATGTCTTTGAAATGTACCATAAGACGAAAATACTGTAGGCCTCGACAGCCATTCGAGCAATCTTACATAAAAATTTTTCTATAGGAACTTTATTTATCATATTTAGATATTTTGACCTACCTACCTGGAAGGTCAATCAGCGATTTAAAGCATATTTTTGCGTTAGTTTAAGCCAATCTAAAGGGGAGAATACCCCCGGAATCCCCTTTCTTCTACTAAACCCTTTAAATTCCATTCACCCCCTTGCCGTTCTGTCATTGTCCCCGGCATCCCTGCACAAATACCGCTCGTTTTACGATAAGAGAGAAGAGAAGAATTGATTGCTATCGAATTGATATCGCGATTTCGTTCGCCTTCTGGTGTTTCTTTCACCATGTTCAGGCGCAAACAACAAATTTGGAGCGGCAGGGAAGCACATAATTGGAAATCTATCGGGAAACGGGATGTCTACAAATTTGCTATCGGGAAACGGACAACGGGATCAGACCCCCCTTCGTACCCCTCATTGAGGAACTTCCATCCACAATTTGAAGCTAGGGTTCCTTATAAAAAACAACGTGTAATGGTAGATATTTTAAAATCATCTGAGATACGAAAGTAATAATGCAATTCAAACTTTATATTCATCGTAGAAATTGCATTGCAGCTACACTTGGTATATTTGGTGAATTATTTTGGTATCACAGTGGTGCCGTAGATTAGTAAATGCCGAAAATGTACAATAGGAAATGACAATCTATTCAAAACAACGTATATTTTACGTTTCTTCACAACAATAGGAAATGATAAACCATTGAATACAACGTATATGTTTTTTACTTCACAACAATAAGAAATGGTAAACCATTGAATACAACGTATGTTTGGGCGGGTCGCAGAAATTGCAGAACATCATAAAAATTCCTTTGCATCTAGACCCATTTTTGTGAGGAACACCTCTATAAGAAACTCCAGACTGAGAATTGGGTAATTATTTTGGTACTTACGTTTTGGCCTGCCTTATTTACGCTTTTTATTGGGGAGGGGGGGTGGTATCCCGTGTTTTGCGGTTAGGATTTAGGAAATATTTTGTTAGGAGTTTGGGATTTTGTTGGCATTTTGACCGGATTGTCGGATGTTGGCGTTTTCGGCGGAATGGGGCTTTAAGAGAAATAATCGTCATACTCCTGATATTAAAAAGGAAATATGTAATGCAACATCAGAAAATATCTATTTCATTCGTTTCTCGTTTATTTTATTTCTCCTTTTTTCAAGTATTCTTTCCATGCACCTATCCTGTAAGAAAAAATGTTAAAGACACGTAGAAAAAAAGTAATTTACTTGCGTTCATTTGTCCACATTCCAAATTTCTATAAATTTCTTTCCGTAATATTTCCTAAAATATTGATTTTGACTGGGATTTTTTACCTGTTCTTAACCCACCCAATTCCCTACCATTGTTTCTTCTGTTTCTCGTTTCTTTGTTTTGTTCTTGAAATCTTTAATTTTTGTGGAAATTTGTGTTTTGTTTTTACCCCACCCCCATCATTGTTTGATTTCTTTCTGATTTATTTTGTCGTTCTTGCAGTAATAATTCTTTTCTGAAAATTCGTGGGTTCCCGTTACACAACAACCATATTATATGCGATTTTATACACGCTTTGCGTTTTTGTTGTTGCCGCCAACCACAGTTTAATTTGATTCTCCTTGATTTCCTTCTTGCAGATGATATCTTTTGCACTGTTTTTGATTTGTGTTGAATTGAGGAAAATTTTGCAAGCCTTACGATAGTTTATTTTTTTTTAGCTCTTGCAAAATATTAATTTTTCGTGGGAATTTGCATTTTTGTTGCAGCCGCAGACGTTTTTTTAAATTGCATCTCGACATATTTACAAATTTTTTTCATTTTTCTCGTTTATTAATTTATTCTTTCTTGCAAACATTATTTTTATGCAGTTATTCCGTTTAAGAAAATATTGCCAGCTGGAAGAGGGAAGTAATAATGACATTAATTAGATATGGTAATTTTTGTGGCAATTTCCGAGTTGTTGCTACCCAGGACCATTCTCTCATTTAACTCTCGTTTATTTATTTCGTCTTTCTTGCAATATGAACTTTTTTGTGAAGATGTGTGTTTCCCATAACCCCCAACATTTTAATAATGACCTTGCTTTTAAATTCACCCAAGAATGGAAAGAGAAAATATTTGCGTTTTATCAGCAACTTAACGCATATTCTGGTCGAATCTTGGTTTTTAATTGGCTTATGCAAAACATCTTGAATTGGCATTCAACAGTAGAATCGTGCTAAAAACAATCCCTAGATATATGACATTCGTTTTTTAGAGTACACATTTTCAAAGAAACTTCAAGAGCGAAGTGTACAAGTGCGTGATATGCCTAAGAGATATCTTTAACTCTACCATATTATCTTCATGGACACTAGGGACATTTATTCATTAAGAAAATCCCTGGAAACGAGGTTGATGAATTCAACATAAATTTTAATTTGGGTGTTTCGTCTTTGAAAATATCCATGGAAACGAGGTTGGGGGCCAGTTGGCAGTGATGCATTGTCACATGACAATTTCCTGGTCTGTGAATGGATTATTTTTATTACTGTAAGATAGAGGCTCGACGAGGGAATTTTGTGGACCAATACAACTGTTGATTGGCTTTTGCAATCAACCTTTTCTATTATAGACTGCCAATATGGAAATTTATCAAAATTTTAAGATATTCAATTTTTTTATTTTTTCATTAGATTCAACATGCAAAATTTTGACCTAACATCGTTTTCATGGTCAAAGCCACTACAAATGTCAAATCTTTATATTGCTATAACTTTGACAAAAAAATGTAGAAATGCAAAATTGTTTCTCAGACTAAATATTGTATGCAGAATCAAATCAAAAAAGCAATATCTCAAAATTTGGATACATTTCATAATGGCAGACTTTGTTGGAAAAGGTGGATTTCACTTAGGTTAGGCTATTAAGTCTAGGATATCTCTTCTTTGAACATATATCACTGGAAAAGAGGTCGAGGAACACAAAGCATGGAAAGCAGAGGTATATTTTCTTTAAAAATATCCATGGAAACCAAACTCAATATTTGCTGAGAAAAATTAAATAACTCACAAGAACGAGCGATCCATGCTGCCAATGAAGAAGAACATAATAAAAAGGCTCATAAAAACAACTGGTGTTTTCTAATCGCTCCGAAACTCAAAGCGGCGTGAGGTCAGTTTTGTCCCTCTGATTTGCACTCTGTTTGGCGTCCTCATTACGAGGATTTTGGCGCATGATTTAAAATACAACAGATTATTTCTGTTTCAAACGTGGAAAGCGAAAGTTTAAATTCCACAAATGTTTGCTTTTGGAATAGTGAACCGTGCGCCCTTGAATAAAACCGCGCGGTTTTATGTTGCGCAACAGGTCGTTATTTTTAAGTTTAAATGATTGTAAATAAAACAATAAACCAACATTTAAAACAGAACATAAAAAGACACCTTGGGATAAGAATTATACTTATTTTTTATAAGAAGATTAGCTGGTGACCAGGGCTGAAGACCTTGTAATGTACTTGGTTTCTTTCTTAATATTTTGGAAAATTTGGATTCCTCAAAAGTTTCTTTTTGATTGTAAAAACAATTTTATAGAATAACGGGTATGTTTTAGGCGGTTCTTTTTCTGTAGGATAACACAAAATGTCATTTTTAATGAAAAAAAACACAGAAATAGAAATGATTTATTAACGAAAACTGTTACGTGATTTACAGTTGCCGGACGGGATACGGCGCGGATTTTCTTGCACAACTTGTCCGGGATACAAAATGTTCAGAAAATTTTCACGAATTGACAAAACCCATTAGCATTTGTATCAGTCAACTTCAATTTACACATTTTATGTACAGGAAAGAGCACAGGCTTATGGAGCATTTTGTGTACAGAAGAGAGCGGAGCTAGGCTCTATCAAATCAGATATAATCTTCCTATTAATGTCAACATACTAACGCGAATGGCTGCAGCAAGAATTGTAAAGAATTCCACAATTTAGCAAAACGAATAATGATATTAACTTTAGGCCTCGGCATGTATTGAGCGAAGTCAAGAAAGGGGCTCTGAAGAACACAGGTGTTAACACCTGAAGTCTAGACGAGTGGTTCAAGAAGTACGATAAAACGTCACAGAATGTAACTTTAATAGAGAATTTAACTTACGTTTCGGCCTGGCTGCGGCCAGCCTCAACTCCAGCGCTGCGCTTGTTAGAGGGTGGCAGGGTTCGGGGTTTTACGGAGGTAGAATTTTGCAAATATTTTGCTTGGTATTTTGGATTTTGTTAGCATTTTGAGCGGTTTTTGGATGTTGGCTTTTCGGCGGAATCGGATTTTAAGAGAAATGATCTTGATACTCCGCATAAAAAATTAAAATATGTAATACAACATCACACACTACAACATATCCTCAGACCATAGATTATGTATTATACATAAATGTCACATTTATGTCATATGATTAAATGTAGACTGTGCGTAGTAGAAGAGTAAAAGTTGAATTTATTGGATGCACTGCGCAACTTGGCAACGATGTGGGATGTTGGACACGGACAAGCAATGGCGACACGGCACTTGCTTCGATGAATGATGCGATGAAAGTTGCATATATGCCAGGATGAACTCGTTTGATGAAGGTAGATTATATTATCTTAGATATTCAAGAACACTTTCTCATATTGCTTCTACAAAACCTGTCATATCCTTTCACTTTCTCCAGTGAGTGCCTTCGTCTTTTGTTCGTTAAACTGAACTTCTTTTAGCCTAGATCTGAATAAGACCACTTCCCCCTTTCATTTTGACATTTTGCAAGAAAGAATTGATATATGTGCGGCCCCTAACAATGCACTGACTGGGTTCAATCGATCATTCATTGCTCTTGTCTTATTTATTCTTTTTCGAGGTGCGAGGTCCACACCATCAGGGGTGCCATGATGGGAGCCCCTTTCTTAAATTTTGAAGAGATTTTGGGAGGCTCAGCCCCCCTTCCAATAAATTATTGTTTGGCATAAAAATTCTTGGCTAGCCATTTTTGCAGCTAAATATAATAAATGATGAGAATGAGAGTGATTAAAAGACGTAATCAGCAAAACACAATGTAATAGACTCATTATATATAATTTAAAATCATTTCTTGCATAGCAAAGATGGCGGCATGGTTACCAAAAAAGGGTATGGTGGTGGGTGTGGCTCTGGGTGTGGCATTTGCAGTGTTCATGACAGAGCCCCCTTTTTCTTAACTTTTTAGAGGCTTTATATAGATAGAGCCCAAAAGATCTTGTATCATAACAGTAGGGCTCCCCAGGAGGGCAGGAGGGAGGGCCAACAAAAATTATTGAGAAAAGTTACATAGCTTTAAATTATCAGTTAATGAGTTATCAATAAAAGTTACATTGCATTGCCCTAGGATAGTCGAGTTTCTCTTTCAAATTTTTAACAGGAAAATACAAAAGGAGGAAGTGCCATAAACAGGTTACTGGTTAGCTGGCAAATAAAAAAGAAACTATTGCAAATAGGATAGAAGAGTTGACAAAAATAACAAATTCTAAAAGAAGAAAGAGGCATAAGAGGCACGTTGAATATGATTTTGCTAGAAATCCAAAGACAGGAGCATGATCAACACACAGCAAATATAGAGAAAGATCAAAATTAGCAGACAGAGATAATAGAGGTAAATTTGTAGATACTTTGCATCACTCTCCTGTAATTATTATTTCAAAAGGTTTTTTTGTAATAAATAGCTGAGCTACTTTTGTATACTCTCTTTGAAACTGGCATGTGTATGAAATGACTATTGTTACAAAATTATAACTCTTGCTTTATTAACACTTTTTGCGAGAAATTTTTTTGGAATAACTGACAAGTGAATATAATATATAACAAAAAAACAGCTTGAGCTATAATAGCTATCGTTTGACAAAAGATTTTATACTTTATATAGCCAGCTGGTCGGAATTTGTCCAAACGTCTGTTAAGATAAAGAGATGATGGGCCCAACTAAAATATGCCAATAATAAATTAAAAATTCTTTGACTTAATTTTGTCCTCTAAGTTTAAGGGGTGGGTCAAGGGGCTCTATGTCTAACAGATAAATTCTGTTGTGACAAATCTTTTGTTGTTGATGACTCCTAGGTTTTGGGGTTTTGGTATGACGTTTCGTTGTGATGATGTAAAAACATATCGATTAGGATACAGAAAGCGTCATTATGAGCGGGGATTTTGGTTGTGACGTTTTACAAATTGAAAATTACATTGTTTTTGCTCAAGAAAAGTTTTATTTTCCTTCTTACCTCAAATATCATTCAAAGTAAAAAATACAAAGCTATTTATTTTGAGTAGTTTAAAAGATTTTTGTAAAATATTGCCTTGATGTTTTGACCCCCCTTCCCCTTGGGGGTCTGAGAAATAACATCATAATGCCGCTTTTGGTAACTAAGTCAATATCTTTGTGGCCCCTTACTCCTTTCACTGCTCAAAAACTATTGGAAGAGATTTAATTTGTCATATGCTTTTTTGTATTCAGGATAACTCAGATGAAGCCAAAAAAACTTTTAGAGCTTGCAGGGTCAGAAGATGCAGCTCATATCGCAAACTGTTTAAAGACCTCTACAAGCACAGTCGTGTACAACACCCACACATCAGATGGCATGATTTTTTAAGACTTTCCATACCTGATGAGGATAATCTGCTTCAGGCAAACCATAAGCCATATATGAAGTACAGAAAAGTTGACTTCTGCAAAGTTAAGGAATGTGCTCCAAAAAAGGCAGTTTTTAAGGATCTGACTCGGCACCTTAAAACAGTTCACAGATTAACACGGGATAAGTATGAACAGTAAGTAAAATGGTGTAATTAAACAAAATATTTACCAGCTATATTTTTGTTACCAAAAATTTAAAATTGTAATGTATAACTTTACCATACAAGGAATTCAATTACATTTTTGAATTTGTGACAGCTGTCTGTTCTAAATTCAAGCCATATGCACTTTTTGTAATATTAATTGTTTCCAACGCACCTAGGGAATGGACTGATGGTAGAAAAGATGGTGTTTCACTTCAGGGCGATGTTCCATTCAGGGCAAGGCTGCTCTATATTTTTCTAATTTGCATTTTCAAGTTGTATCTTCTCTCGTGAATAATATCCCTATCTATAGCCCTATAACTCATCTATGTCACAAAATTCATTTTTGCCTTGCTAAGAAAGAATGAGGTGATTCTTTGGTAAAACCCAGCATTAAAAAATTATTTTCTTCAAGGAAATATCCTGAAATTGAAGGAACATTCATATGTGGCAAGTATAATGTGGAAACTATTTCTGTTTTTCTCCCTGGGGAGAAAAATCTATTTCCAAAGGTAGAGCTTGCCACATAATTTCCTGGTAAGAACTAGACTACATATTTTGGAGAAATTAT
>JAYJMH010054671.1:0-13063 GCA_036873815.1 Phacellophora camtschatica | reverse complement strand
AAGGTTTTAGACCTATAATAATTGAAGCAAAAGTAGAGATGCAAATAAAACATGTTTGCATCAATGCTTGGTGTTTAAATTACCAATTACCAATAATTTCTCAAATAATTATATGTAAAAACGTTCCTCATACTAATTAAAAAAAATAAATATGAAACCTTCCTCAAATTTTATATGAACATGGTAAACCTTCCTCCGGCTCCCAGCCGTGGAACTGTGACTTTTTCTGGACTATAATTTTCTGAGTCATAATCCTTTTTGTTTATCTTATATCAAGAAAATTAAGAACGAAGTATTGGGTTGAGTATTGGTGCTGATTTGTAACGTTCAATTGACTTGGGGGAGACTTCTGAGAGGGGCTGGAGAAAATATGATTCAATTGAACCTTACCTAATTGCTGGCATAGTCAGTTCTGTGTTCAAATGTGTAGAATGTGGGGGCAAAGGATTTTTGGGTTTACCATAAGGGGGAGGGGGAGGCTCACACACCTTACTGCCCCCTCTCATTAATTTCGACAATTCAAATATTTATTATTTTTAAAATGCTCTATAATTGTCTGTTAAATATGATTATAATTTGATCTGCATTCAAAACGAGAATGAATTTATGATTTTTTCCTGAAGCAATACTGATATCAAAATTGACATCATGCATTAACTATCGTGCATTTCTTTATTTCTACAGGTATTCATTTATTGTAGTTGCAAGTCCCGAACTATTTAATTCATGCAGGAACTCTCACAGAAAATTTGGCTTCAAAACATAGCTCAGCGCCTTAACCAAATGGTCACTCAACTTTATAACTTTAAACATTAACCTTGGGAACATGGGAAAACTCATTGAAAAATAAATCAAATGATTAGGAATTTAAAAAATTTTGAATTAAGAAATGTATCATGATTGGCATTTTTTGGGAAGTTTGCCAGATAAAATAACAACCGTCAGGAAAGAATTCACACTTTGAATAGTAGAATGTATAATTTGGATCCTTCAATGAGCTCAACAGGAAAAACAGCCGATTGAACAAATAGGGTCTAAAAACAGTAACAAACCTTGAATAAAGAAATGCATGAAAACTTTCATACTTTGAATAGAAAAATGAATAATTTGTGGAACTAGCAAAATCAACCAAATGAGTTAACAGGCTCTAGAACATTAACAACATTCTAAATAGAAAAATGCCTGAAAGTGGGGTCCTTTGGGAAATTCGTCAGAAAAAATCTTTGCCAGTTTAAGTAGAATTATTTATAATTTGTGTCCTTCGGGAAACTAGGAAAAACAACCGATTGAGCAAATAGGCTCTAAACCATTAACAACATTTTAAATAAAGAAATACATGAAAAAGTATGATTTGTGTTCTTTAATGGTGATATGGTGTTGCTAGTTCCTTTGGGAAATTTACTGCTTCAAGCACACTGTTCTATTACAACGATTTTGTTTTCTCTGTTGAAGTATTAGCATTGCCAGAGTAACTATCACTGCCTATTTTTCCTTTATCAATTTTGCATTAAGTTTATCACATAATATTATGCTAAAACAAAAATATCTCTTGTTTGCACCAACATCAAACACTAATGTATTTGTGTTTGAAAAACAGAACTCTCAAGCGTGGGTTGGCCCTCAACACAAATGTTTGCAAATTGAAACACAAAAGTCTTTCCTGTGAGCCCAGCTTTCAAACATGAAATCTTGTCAGAGACAAAGAGTTTTGTGTTTCAACCAATGACCTTTTTAAAATGAAACCTTATCTTTTCGAAGATTGTGATTAGAAACCCAAGGTAACTGGCAAGCTTTGCGAATGGTATGTGCGTAGTTTCTTGATGAAAAACTGCCAAAAGTAATATTCAATAAAATATTTTGGACATGGAAAATATTTTTCCATATTGAAAACCCGAAAAAGTATTGACACTTTTTCTTAATTTGTAGTATATACCGAAACCAAATAATAACATTATCTAAAAAATACTATACCCTCAAATTGTTACACTAAAAATACTTTGCATATATGTAATGAAATTTGGAAAGCTTTAGAAACAAAAACAAAAATCTCTCGTCTGCGCAGTAAAAGCACAAAAATATTACATCAATTCCACACATTAAAGTAACCAAACAATGAACTTCGTTATTGTTGCTAAATTGCTTGTGTTTCAGGCACAAACGTTTCCCTTCTGTGGACATAATTAAAACAAATATTTTTGCAATTGAAACACAAAGTTCCTTGGAGTTTGATGTTGGACTTATTTTACAGGCAATTAATTTGCAGAGGTCAGCTCCAGCTAACCTACTATATTAATTTAGGAGATAAACTCACAGTGAATGGTCTTTTTAACAACCAAAAGTCTTATTTTAGTTTACACCAGAAAAAATCTCGTTTTAATGCATTGTTTGTTAATGAAAAGTGTGTTCAGACAACATCGTTTTGCTCAGAGTTAAATGTGTTCAGACCTCTTCAAATAACAGAGAGATCGCTCGAGCTAGATGAAGTGAAAGAACAGAGAGATCAGGCTAGATCTACAATTTTTTTCAACAAAGTTGTCAATTTTAGTGTTGCAAAGTCATGTAATTGTTTATGATTTTGTCAATTGAAAACGATTTGAATTGTTGGCGATTCCTATTCACAATTTGGCTCTATAACTTGAAATCTCATATCTTTGGGTAAAGTATTAAGAAACATCATAGAAATTTTAATAAAAAGATATTATAGGCAGCAAAATTGCATCATAACAGCCGACATACTACTATATTTTTGGGTATGCGTTTTTCTGCCACCATATTTTTGGATCAGCTCAAGATTTTCTCGGACACGTCCCTCTATCCATGTAAGAGGTACTGCCCCCCCCTCTTGGCCGTGAATTGGAATCAGGAATACACCATTTTGGCTTATGTTAAGGTGGTACTTATGAGGTACTGGCTTTATGTAAATGGGGGAAGTTTGGTTTTCTAAATGTAGTAGTTGTGTTTGTAGCCATTGAAACCCTTTCAGGGGGACTTGGGAGCAAGAGAACTTGCCATTTTATATTGATGAGAACATGGCGACCTATCTATATTTTCATGGGGGCTTAAACGAACATTGAAAGCTTTTCCCAAGATCTAGCGATTTAAAAAGGAAAAGGGAGCTCTTTGTAAAGTTATCACCAAACTAGGGAGAATTAATGCCCCAGGAAAAGGGCCTCGTCAGTAGATTTGATAATATTAACAGTAGATTTAAGGACTCCCAAATTTGTATCATATGTAAGAGTTTAGCAGTGGTTAGAAATATTATCCTATTTTTCAGCATAGAGAATATTTCCTTGATATCCTTTTGATATTGTACAGCATATCATAGAGCGTTGTTTTGTTCTTGAAGGGTGAATTTTGACTTTGGAGAGTCCAGCACGTGTTTGTACAACTACTGCAGGAAGAAATATACTCGTGGTCTGTACACTGCGATTGGTACTGCGAGGAACGACTATTACCAAAGAAGCATAAATATAATCATTGTCGCATGCCCTAATTCTTTTGTATCTGTGACATATACTCCTGCTCTATATTCCGGAAGTGTCCCTATCGAGTATCAAGGTGAGATAATTGAGAATTTTGTATTTTATCCAAATGATAATAATATATATAAAAATGATAATGATGATAGTAAATTAAAATGTTTCATTATTGAGATGCTTTTTATCCTTTGCTTATTTTCCAGGATCATCCAAAAATTACACTTTCAATATCCGATTCTACTCATTATCAAACACAACATACGAAGCCAGGCTCAATGGATTGATGTTTCAAACTGAATCAATTGTTTCAAATGGCTGGGCAACAAAGACTTTAACTCTCCCTTCCGGTTTCTCTGCTCCATTTACGCCCAGCATTGTGTTCAACTACACCGATGCATGTGGATCTAGAAGCTACACAACCAATCTGCAAATTGATCAGAAGATTACAGGACTCTCAATTTGGGTAAACATACGTGTTTTCCTTTTGTGCATCTAGTTTTTGCTAGAAGTCATTTTGGGTTATGCAATTTAACTTGGAGCTGAGGGTACTACTTCGTGGATAGTATTTGCATCCAGCTTCTATCGAAAGCTGCCTGGGAGCATGCATTGAAATGGTTGATTACCGATAAATTTCAATTTTGTAAACTTTTTGAATATTTGGAGAATATTCGGTAGTCTTTAGTTACCATTTTCATGTTTACGTAATTAGGCTTTACGTGTTTGTTGAATGACGTGTTTGTTTTATTTTAAATAAGACTTATTTATATAAGATAAATGTGTAACCCCTTCTAGATTACGGGAACATGATTTACCACAACCCGGCCAAAGTATGTTAATTTAGTCAAAACATCACTTTTTTAAGGGGAAGTTAGAATCAGTTTTGTATTCTGCTGCACTAGCTGTGACGGGACCGTGGAAGGAAACATCGTTTTGGAAGTTGTACGCAGAGCTTGGGTGGAGTCGCTAAATCTCTGGAGGTGGAATAGAGGCTTAGCCTTGTTTTTTAACTTTATAAATAATTTAAATCCCGCATATACCAAGAATTCAATTCCACCACATCAAAAGTCACAATACCTTCTTGACAAAAGGATGTTATTTGGCGAGCTGAGGCAAGGACCGAAAAGTTCAAACAGGCTTATCCTACTTCAATAGGCTTATGCTACCTAATAGTGTCATTGAAGATTAATTTTGATGTAGCGTAATTAGTATCATGTTTGCAAATAAATTATATTATAAAAATTATAAGATAGGTTTTTAATTTACAAGGATATGGCAAACTAGTTGATGTTTAGGCAATGTTGTAGGTAGGAGAATGAAGACTGGAATGAGTAAGAACCGATGCTTATATAAATAACAAATGAGACCACTAAACACTCTAATACGAAGGTTACTTTTCATTTTTCACTTTTCACTTTTCACTTTTCACTTTTCACTTTTCACTTTTCACTTTTCACTTTTCACTTTTCACTTTTCACTTTTCATTTTTCACTTTTCATTTTCACTTTTCACTTTTCATTTTTCACTTTTCACTTTTCACTTTATGCTTGATACTTACTGTAGTGTCTTTACAAGCGAAATAATATTTTGTGGACCTTATTTCATATCATTTTAGCCACACGTGGTCCTGTTTGAAATTTCGAAGCCATTGTCATTTAATTTACTCTAAACTGCTTTATTTTTTGTAGCTCAACCAAACGTTCAAAGCAGAACTGGTCACACCTGTATCTTACTATTTTAAAACAAAGTCTGTTGACATATACTTAGGCGTTGCAAATGGAAGCAGTGTCATGTGCAATATTTCAGCCACCGACACAGTAGGTTCAACAAACACATACGCAGCAACGGTTATTGCGACTGATAGAATATTTCGTGCGACTCATACTTTCCAAGTACAAACTAACAGCAAGCCTACTTTCTCTGCCACGTGTAACAACGGACTAAACGTTTCCCCAGTCCAGTTTTCAACTACTTCCTTTGACTTCAAGAAAATTCCAGAGCCTATGACAAATTTCTCAATTGAGCTTATTAATTCGGTCATCCAAATTGGAGCAAGTTTCCAGTTGGATTTGATATTTTTGACAGGTAAGAGAAATCTTTTATATGCTGTTAGCCATTCTAATATGAATCTTTACTTTGTATTTTTTTATGGACTTGCCGTGCCGTGTTAAAGATTAGTTTTCAATATTTTGTATAGGAGTTAACCTTTACATATGGAGTTCGCTAAAAAACAGAACATCTTTGACGTGCTACCAAAAATCAGTAACTTTGCAGATTAAATTGGCTAAAATTGATCTTATTGTCAATTAGGGTAAAATTATTAAAAACAATTTTTGGCGATTTTTTTTTATTCTTGTTCTTCCGTTATGGATAATTTTCAAGAATGTCTCACAGAATCTTGAAAATACTGAAAAACGTTGATCAAGTTACTTGAGAGCATATAGACAAAGAGAGATTCCCGCGACCGTTTCTGGGAAGCAAAGACTTTTAGTTTTCTTTCGTTTTCAGGGGTCAGTTTTTGCATTGTGAATAATGGGTTTCCATTTCTCTTTAAAATATGAAGTCAATGTTTGACCTGAACGATATCAATGTCTTTCAATGTTTTCGAGCTCCAGTGAGATCGAAAATTGTGGCAAATTGTGTGTAATGCGAGCACAAGCATCGAAAAGATTTTCCAAAAATTTTTAGCTTAGTCTTTCTGATTTGAATACTAGCGGTAGTTATTTTAATCCGTGCAGTACACGATTTTTGGAGCTAGTGAAAATGCTTTTTTGGCGCACCCGGTATGCTGTAAATCTGAAAATCATCATGTTGCATTATCATGTTGCATCGCAGGTTCAGATCGCAGGTTCAGGACAAGTTATCGGAACTTCTAACTAAAAATCTGTTAGGTCTTCTCAGTTGTCTATCGTTTCGAGATCTGTTAGTGAGCACCAGTGTTTAGCACTGGTGCTAGTGATCAAAACTGACCAGGAAGAGGAGTGGCACCCATACCTATCTAAAACGATAGCAGGAGGAGCATTCGGGTAGCATCTGGCTGCGAAAGAAAGACTTACTTACTAAAATTGTCAATAGTGTGACCATGAAAATTGTTATAAAACGCATGAGATAAAAATAAAAACTTTTTCTTGTTTTGCTATGAAAACAATTATGTTGAAACGTATTTTGTGGAAACTTTCCTGTTATTGGTATATTATAGTTATTAACAATTATGTTACTAAGTTAGTTATTATGATGAACGAATTTGATTTGGATTTATGTGACCATAAGGAATGACTATGCTACTCCCATGGGTGGCACTCAATAATAGCATAACGCTCATTTGGGCACTTTAATAGTTAACTTTTTATCACTACATATTTCTCCATTGCTTGATTAGAATAATTTTCTTTGTTCATGCCGTTTCTTAAACATTTTGTAATTATTTGTAGGAACTGACATGGACTGTACAATCAGCTCAACAACAGCTGGAATACAGCAAACAATTCCATATCTTACACTTGTCACAGATCAGAGGAGCTACACCAACTCGAGAAAAGCTTATCGCCGTTATTTATCTTCCAGCGTATTTTCTCACAATCATGTGCTTCGCGTGAATTGCAGCACAGTTATAAAACAAGTTGCTGATCAAGTTAGTTTTGAAGTGCAAGTTCCAATAACTAGCACACAATTAACTGTTCCCAGCTTTGCCTGTTATGGTTCTGTTATTTCAGTGCATAGTTCAATGACGCAAGGAAAGCCAGTTATAAAATCACTGCTTGTGAACTCAGTGAAAAAGATTGATTATCCTTCTTCGGAGATAAACGACAACATTTTTAATGTTACCCAGGCTATGTATGGTAGTACTGGTAGTAAAACAATCAGCGTTACTATGCAGAATACAATTTCTGGACCATTTTCTAATAGTAGAAGCGTAAGAATTGCAGACACAATTTACAGTCTTGATCTTGGAAATATGAACTTCACTCTTTCCTCATCACAGGCACTACACGATAGACCGTACTTGGTACTTCCAACAGGTATAGCAATTTGGTTAGTTGCAATTGTACAGCCTTCTACCAATGGTTACAACTATAATTGGGAAATCACAGGGTCTTCTACATCAACTTCGACTTCGACTTCAGTTCCCCAGCTGTTGCACACCTTTACCTCTCCTGGGAATTGGACTGTTAAAGTTGTTGTCAGTGGATGCAATGTTGTTCAAGTCGTTCGCAATGTAGTGGTAGTTTCACCAATTACGGGATATTCCCTTACGACAAACCCTGCTCTAGAGAATGTTGTATTAAAAACCACAACTATACAAATAGCTCATGCTCAGCATGCTGATTGTCTTACTTTGGATTACGGCGATGGGTCATCGACGGTTAGTAATTGTAAAAGCAACACGGGACTCCAGGCACTAAGCTGTTTTACGACCGGCTCTGTTTGCAGTCTTACACATATATATTCAAATGCTGGTGTTTTCACCATCAATGTGACTGCTCAAAATGGTCTCTATCGACTTTCCAAGGAAGTCACCCTTACTGTCAAGACATGTTATACCCCGAATATCACTCTGCAAGGTATGTAACTGTTGATATTTTGATGTTACTTTGTGTTGTGTTGTGTCGTGTCTTGATGTGTTTCGTTTTGTTTCGTTTCGTTTATTGTCGCACTACGGTATAACAAAACTCTAACAAAAGTTTGTCAAACCTTACTATCAGCATGTGGTCCAATATTTTTTTTTTGTTTAACAAACATTGTACAAACGTTATACATGAATGTGAGCGCATTTGCATGGTCTGCTGTTTTGACATAAAATCTTCTTGAAGTTGACAAGCTGCAAGTGTCAAATTCAACATTTGGAGGCAGGGTAACGTTTATTAAGCAAATATTGTTAGAACTAAATTTCAGACAAGCTTGGCTCAAGGAAAGATTTTATGGGGGTTTTCATTGCTAGGAGAAGGATTGTGCGAATTGGCTAACTGTGCATTATTTCTTGTCTTTTTGAAAATAGTAAGTTAGTAAGGAATTAAAATATTACCTTGGAGTTGAACTCGGATGAGATTTTGGTGAACGCACTACGATAAATTCAGCTTTATGTAAACATGATAGGTTAGCCAAGATAAACATTAAGACAAAAGGTGAAGAGTGGCCATTAGTTTGTAATGAAATATTATCTGCAGTACTTTCAGAGCCTATGTTATGCTATTTTGCAGGTGATGGCCTTGGCTTTGATGAGGTTTTATCTGGAAGCATAGACCCAATACCGAAATACCGAGCAAATTTATTCCACTACAATGTATCAGTTTCTACAAATTGCGAATTTTCGAATACATATTCAATAAAATGGAAGGTGTATTCTGCTCCTATTGCAACCAATATTTCACTCGTGACAACCTCAGCATCATATCTGGTTTCTAATGCTGCATTTACAATTGGTGTTGGGGGAAATTCTCTTACAATTCCGTGTTGTATGATGCAGTATGGAGTTATTGTTGTCGAGGCGGAGGCTCAAATGACTGGGAATTCTCTTATAACTGATATCAAACATTCTAAAAAATTGCTTGGATTTGTTCATCATAGTAATTTAGTGTCTTTGATTGAGAAAACAGAGTTCGAAGTATTTGGCTATAATACCATGGTATGTTACATTAAATTCTTTCATATTTAAGTTAGCAAAACACTGTTTGAGTCAGTTGCTCACTTGATTTCAAATGAGAATCAAAATGGTTGCTACAATTTTATCAACGACGATTTTATCCACTTAATTTCACTATTTAATGACCATTTATGAAATATTTTGCTTATTTACATTATTTTTATATAAATTTTTGAATTCTATTTCTATTAATTTGGTAGCAGAAGACTGCTTTTTCGTAAAATGTTGAAAAATGAAAGTTTTGCCAGTGTTACATAAAAACAAAGACATTGTTTCGTGACAATTCACGAATTCAATTGCTTTATGAAAATGTAAACATTGCTCTATAACAATATATCCATTGTTCTGTAAAAATGGGTATATTGTTTCATAACACTATGCCAAACTTCAAAAAAATTTAATTGTTTATAAAAATATGCGCATTGTTTATGATAATGTACTATTGTTTAATGCGTTTTTATTGCTTCATAGATAATATTGAATGGAAGTCGGTCTTATGATCCTGATAAATTTGGAGATATCAAATACAGTTGGTATTGTATAGATAGAGCATTAGAGTCACGTGATATATCGCTGCTTTCTCCTCCAACTGTAGATTATGCATCAAATATTTCACTGGTGAGGACGCTTTGTTATTTTTTCAATTGATGTAAGAAATGTCTTTCATTTATTTGACAAAAAAGCTTTTTAACAAAGCAATGACCTGGCAAAAAGATGCGACATTCATTCCAACATTGACCCAACAGTTGTTGGATGGTCAGTGTTACATTATTTGGTTCGGATTGGATAATTTCAAAGTTATATTTTTTGTATTGTAATACTGTAAAATCCCGAATGTAAGTCCTGGGCTTAAAAACGTTCATAAGCATTTTTAGGTGGGATTATAATTCGCGGGGGATCATTTCACCATATTTGCACTGGATTATGGATAACTTAATGATCTTTTCAGCGGAAAATAGATTAATGAAAGAGAGACATTAAGATTAGGATTATTTAGCTTTACTTTCTGATTCTATTGTTTATTCAAATTAGATTAAATGTTGCAGACTTCTACGGGTTGCCTTGATTATGGAATATTCTATGATTTTAGAATGCACTAGGTAATCCTTCCATTGGATTACATGTTATTGGAAACATTACTATTTAACGTTTCAGATTGCTCATTAAAATTAGCTCTTATCATGATCTCTCATTGTTGATCTTTGAGTAATTGTTAAGATTAAGACATAAACCAAAATGCCTTTTACAGCCAGTGACTGGTTGCTTTGGAAATGCTGCATCGTTGATAAATGTTGACAAATCACTCAACACGTTGGTGTTGAATTCGAAGAAGCTTCAAGAAAATCATACGTTTGTATTTTTGTTCAGATATACATTCACCCTATTTAAAAATCATTTGATTTTAGCCATTTTATTTTGAATTGAACATATGGTGTGTATAATATTGTTTAACTCGGTCCCTCTTAGACATTTTATGTTGTAAAGCACCAAATACTTTTGAGTATTGAAATAGCACAGAGTAACTATGCAAACATTCATCAAAATGATTGATTTGACATTAACCTTCACATTTAAACAATACAGTTATGAAAATGTGTATTTGTATTTCCCTCCTTGATGCTACTTATCTAGCGATTTGAAAGCAAACTTTTGGAAAAACAGGGGAATGGAAACTTTTCAATATTTTGAATGGAATTCTATTTTTTAACTGTGGTTTTCTGCAGATTTAATACAAATGAACTCGCATATGATGAGATAACTATTATATACTATATACGAAGATATAACAGATATCTAACCAATTTGCCTTAAATAGGATGATATACGCACAATAGACACAATATCTTCATAACTATCGTGTCACCAGGTGGCTTGAGAAATACATTAAAATATAATAGGAAGCAGTCTTTTGAAAGAATTTTTTCAATGATGTAAAATAAATATGTTTAAATTAGTAACGGAATCGCATTTTGATGATTTTCAAACGCCATTGATGATTTTCATACCTGCTTTGATAACCCTGTATTTTTCGACATCAACTTGATCGACTAGCATGATAGTAGCTAAAATGATTCATGATATTGATAGTTAGAAAATAATAGTAACTCAATAGTTTATCTGAAAAATAAAGTTTATCAAAAAAGTGTTGGTGTTTGTTATTTCTGCAAAATGTTAAATATTTTTTCGAAACAAAAAGGTATTATCTGTGCAAAGCTTTTACTTCTAGTATTACTTTGCAGCATAGAAATCATTTTGGTTATTTCAAACACAACATCTATTGGCACTCGAAAGGCAAGCATCAACAGAACATTGCTCGTTCTCACGAAGGAAACTCCTTTTTTCAAAATTAGGTAAAAATTACAGCTTTATAAATTTATTGATATTTGACGGACAAACATTCATAGAACAATTTAGGACATCGCTCTTTTACTAAAGGAAAATCCTAGTTTGGGATAAGCATCAAAGTACCTCTAATGTGTTGGTATTCAAAATTCATAATCTTGTTTGGGATAAGCACATTGCCTGTTCTTAGTAATAAAAACTCATTTGAAAGGTAAGGTAACGATCATATAATCTTAACAGCTTTAATGGCAGCATGTATACTCTTAAAGTATGGCGAAATTGTAGTTTCAAAATCTTTGTACTTTGAACACTGCATTATAAACTTGTGTGATATCCCAAACTCCAAGCTAGCCGTTCACATGTATTTCTATACAGAATATCTTGTCCTGCATCCCCTCAAACGGCGGGATATTTGTTTTGGCAAGTGACTCTATTTTGTTATTGTTTTGCAGCTGTGTTGAAAACTGTAGAAACAGAATAAATACAATTTCAATGATGCAATTATCTGTTGAATGCTATGGGGATGCATGCACACAGAAACCTCAGTGGAAATGGACACTATTTCGACAGAACGCCCTTATTTCGTTGGACTCTATTCTACATTCCTATGACACAGAAAAGAATTTGCGCATGAAACCAAATGTTCTGGAACCAGGGTTTAACTACACATTCGTGCTCAGAGGGACAGGACAAGGAGGGGCCTATTACGAGCAGATTTACACGTTTGAGACAAACACAAAACCACTCGGCGGTAAGGTTAAATTGAGATAACGTTTTTGTACTATAATTTCATGACTGATTTAACTTAATACTGTAATGATTAAAACTTTATGTTTACGGCTCTTGCCTCAACAGCAATTAAAAACTAAATTATCAGAAAAAAAAATAAATAGCAGATTATCAAACGCTCAAGCGCCGGGACTTCTTTTGTGCCATCCAGTAGCTATTTAAACCCTTGATAGGGGTATTTTTGATAATTATTTGGTACATTCACAGGTTCCTGTTCAGTGCTTCCTGTCTCTGGAGTTTCTCAGCTTCAACAAATAACCCTATCGTGCAGTGGGTGGAGTGATGTTAATTTGCCACTTTCATATGAGATGGCTGTTGTCACAAATACGTTTGAAAATCTTCTTTGCAACTCTTCTACTGGTTCGTGCTCCAGTGACTTTCCTGGAGGGGACCAAGTCAATGATACCTTATTGGTCAGAGCAAGGATTATGGACTCTTTGAAAATGTATACTGATGTCAAATTTACAATTCAGGTTGATAACATAGTATTGTTTTTTTTATATAAGGAGACATTACCAAATACGTTTATTATGTTTTCTCCTTAGATATTGCATCCATTGATTGGAATCGATGTTATTCTTTCTCTGACTATTTTGGATTTCTTTGAAAATTACAGATTATTTAAGAAAGTCTCAAGTTATTTTCTAATTTAGAATAGAGCGATATTGGTTTATAATCATATTGAAATGATAACGAGACCTTTGAGACAATAAATCTAGTATATTGTTGGATCGACGACACCTTCTTAAAGCCTGGTTTCCATAAAATCGTAAGAGTCGTAAGAGCATCGGCGACCTGTCGGCGACAGTCTGCG
>JAYJMH010054660.1:0-13066 GCA_036873815.1 Phacellophora camtschatica | reverse complement strand
CACACTGGTTTTAAAGCGATCATCCCTCGAGAACAAAGCAAAACTCTCTCAACTGGAAAACGAAAACAAACAATGTTGTGGAGGAGATGTCTTCATTTTCCAGTTGTTCTCGAGGGATAATCGCTTTGAAACCAGTGTGTTAATTTCACTATTGTTTTAAAAAAAATCGCCTCTGCTAGAAAAATAAACTATGCAATGTGCCTTATCATGATTTGCTTGGCTGCGTTAAAGGTGTGAAACCTATTCTCTAGAGTGACAAATTGCATTGCTATTTTCAAGACTGTTTCACAAAAAGATCTGCTATAGCTAGCATAAATAGAAATTTTTATGATTTCAAAAAGAATGCTCATTTTCTCAGATGAACAATAGGAAAACAATGGAAAATATTTGTGGACAATAGGGCTCAATCTGAAAAATCAGTTTCTTAAATGCAGGGACTTACCATATGCCAGTTTATAACAATTGTATTGTTATATTGTTAAAAAACATTTTGCATCAAAAAAGATAAATGTCAACAGTTATATGCATAAAAACCACTTACTTGCAATTGAAGTTCCTCATATTGTGCTGGACTCCAATTCGTTTTCAAACTAGCTTCGACTGGTCTGCCATATGAAAACAAAGCAAGAACAACACGCTGTTGTGATATAATCTAAAAAAATTAAAGTATCAATGCATATTAGCAACACGATAAATTTTTAAAGAACTGTCTTCATTTCGTAATAACCAATCAATTAGTATTTTTTATCAACACGTGATCAAAATCCTGTAATCATGTGATCAAAAATGTGATAAAAAGCCCAAAATATAAACAAATTCCTGGCCATATCAAATAAAATATATTAAGCTGCACTATCAGTGAACAATTAAATTTGTTAAAAATTACTAAAATTCAAATTCAGGTTTATCAGGGTTAATTGAACAAATTCCTCTTTTATTTGTTTACAACCGAGCTCCTCTTATTGGTGTACAACTGGGCTCTTGTACGTAAGCAGCTTCATTCTTATTTATGTACAACCTAGCTCCTTAAAACAAGCAGATTTATTGTATTTATTTACAACTATATATAACTAAGCTCCTGTAAGCAAGCAGTTTCATTTTATTTGTTCACAACCGAGCTCCTCTTATTTGTATACAACTGAGCTCTTCTACGTAAGCAGCTTCATTCTTATTTGTGTACAACCAAGCTCCCTAAAACAATCAGTTTTATTGTATTTATTTACAACTACGTACAACTGACCTCCCCTAAGCAAGCAGATCCATTCTTATTTGTGTACAACTGAGCTCCTCTAAGCAAGCAGTTTCATTTTATTTGTTCACAACCGAGCTCCTCTTAGCAAGCAGTTTCATTTTATTTGTGTACATTTGATCTACTCCAAACAGGCGGTTTTATTATATTTATTTACAGCTATGTACAACTGATCTCCTGTAAGCAAGCAGTTACATTTTATTTGTTTACAACCGAGCTCCTCTTATTTGTGTACAACTGAGCTCTTCTAAGCAAGCAGATCCATTCTTATTTGTGTACAACTGAGCTCCTCTAAGTAAGCAGTTTCATTTTATTTGTTCACAACCGAGCTTTCTATTCATCTTATTTGGAAACAACTGTTACATACCGGAACAGCAGCAGGATCTTTGCTGAGAACCAGAACCATATCAAATAACAGCTTTTTCAACTCAAAATCTTCATGGTTCTGCAATGAGAATATTCTTCATTAATAATACCCGTGTCTTAATAAATGTTTGCAACGTAAGTCAAATATTCAACCAAAACACGAAGTTTTAAAACTTTCAATAACTTTCTCAAAATATCTATATATATGCATTAAATCAAAGAAAATACGTATACTGCTTTGATATTTTGTACCTTACGACATTACAATATTAAAAATAGTAGTTATCCAAGACCACAGGAAAATTAGACTAACGTGAATAAAATTTAAAACATTTTAACAAACAAAAATCTATTGACACAAGATACTTGCAAAATAAATTATACTGCTCTGATATTTAGTACCTTACAACATTAGAATGTAAAAAGTTAGTAGGTAGTCATCAAAGACCACAGGAAAATTACCAAACGAGAATAAAATTCGTACTAAACGAGAACTAAACGAGAATAAAATTTAAGACTTTTAACAACAAACAAAAAAATCTATTGACACAAAATCATGCAATATAAATTAATTGAAAAAGCAAAAAACCAAAATCTATCAGGCGCCTACCTTCTGAAGTTTCACATTTCTGACAATATCTGAATTGCTTTGCACTGCAAAAAAAAGGAAAAAAGGAATTGTCAAAACATTGCAGATTTCATGTATGATCTTGAATAATTGGAAAATATTTGAGGAATATAAAACTGGTTTTATAGATTTAAAAGCGGGAATAATTTTCTTTAAACGTAACTATGGTATGACTGAATTCAAAGAAAAGGACTAATTTGCAATAAAAACCCGCATGCAAGACTGGCTATGTCTGTCGTCAAGACAAGATGTTTCAATAGACTGCAATGGCAATGGAATGCAATGGCAATATTCTCACTGATCAACAAATTCTCACAAGACTCAGTTATTGGTCCATTGTTCTTTCTGCTCTATACTAATGACAATACGTGTAGTCAATGTTCTTTTTATATATATGTATACAAAACAATTTAAACAAAAAACCATGTGTTTAAAGTATCGTATGAAATATGAAAACAAATATTTCATGCAATATGAAAACAAACAATAATGACAAACCTTCTGGGTAAGAAGCCAGCAGCGATAAAACTTTGGCAAACCCAGTTTCCTAAAGAGAAACATCATAAAGTAACTATTCAGTCTATAAAATTACGTAAAGGAAAAAATATATAAGTGCATTAACGGATCTAGATTTTATACTTATTGGTGCAATTATAAGACTAAATTTCAGAACAAAATAATAAAATATCATTTGTAAGGTTGTTTTTGCAAAGAATTCTTCTTACCTATTTTTTATGCAAAATTTCAAGCAAATCTGGAGGATATTGTACAATAAAATCACATGACCATTTTACATTAAAAAACATGAAAAAATAGTCTGAAGACAGATTTTGAAAAAATTAAAACAATATTTGCAACAATTGACATGAAATAATGAGATAACAATTTTATTTAAATATATCTAGTACTTTTGAAATTTGCGTTGTCGTAATCTATGATAGGGCTACGATATTGGATTGGTTGGTAGAAGCGACCTTGTTCCCAAAAACTTTCGCAAAAGAGTTTCAATTGAAAACAGCTGATAGAACATACCACAAATGGAGAATCGGGGCATCGTGAAGCAACTAATATCGAGAGGACAAGAAGATCATTCCTAGGTAACAAAATATAACTTATAGAGTAATGAGGTATTGGAAATAATAAACAACTGAAATTCTGAAACATTTAAGTACGATTTATCAAATTTAATTGAAAATATTATCATTGTGAAATGTTATTTTCAAGAAAGCAAATAATTACAAACAGTTTCTCAAATGAAATTTAAAAGACGATAAAAAAATTGCTGAATTTTAATTATCAGAGTAAATTGCGTACCTGAGCTGTCTATCTGCATGTCCGGAGCAATTGTGTAATCTATCTAAAAATGCCTTTTGCAATGCTCTACAGTAAAGATAGAAACCAATAACAAAATGCGATGAAGTTTCAGTAAATTTATAATGATAAAATATGTTAACATAAAACATAATATATATAAATGAGATGAATTAATAAAAAGTGTCAAAAATTAAAATAATTCCAACTGAAAAACAAACAAACTAGAAAAGAACATTTAATTTCGTTTTTAAGCAAGTTCATAATCGAATAAGAATATTTTTCTTGCAACATTTTAAAATGAAACTTAGCGATAATAAGTTAGTTGTTGAGCGACGTTTCGATGCCATCCTAACATCATTTTCAAGCTAATCTTATTGAAAACAAATGGATGGTATAAATAGAAAGATTGAAACAATAACGATAAAAGGTATAATGAAATTATGCACCAAAACGCATAATGAAAGTTCATAATCATTTTAAAAATCCACAAATCGAACACATGATGTACTTAATAAGTAAATTCTTGAATATCAAAGTTTTCATAATATTATAGCCACAAGTGAACACAATTGTTATATTTACATGATGTACTTACTTTATACATTCAGTGCAATTCAGTTGTACCATTACCTGAAAACAAAAAATAACATTTCAAGTAAAACAAACACAGAGAAACAAGATTGAGATAATGCACTTGCATTTAGTCACCAAAGGTGCTCCAAAAGTTCATTCGGAATAACGTCCAAAATTTCCCGAAAGCACAATAAAAAACTTTGCATAACTAAATAATGACAGATCAGAGTATTAGAGCAAAGTGGTTAGCCATAATGTGACAATAAAGTAAGTAAGTTAATCGGTTGAATTGATTATTTTTTACCTCCTCTTGGGAACCAAATTCGAGTAAATTCCATAATATCTCCACAGACAAAAATGATAATCTGAAAAGCAAATGTCATGATAAAAATATTTCAAAATGTTGATATCAAAATGTAAGCAATCCATTTAATTAATAGTGAAATTATAAAACATTATAATAAATTCAACATGTCTACAATTGTGTATTTTTCTTGACAACGTTTCGAGCTGTGCTCTTCTTTGAGTGTGTTTTCTTTCGTCAGATCTGTTTTTTCTTTCTTCCATTTTGATTCATTCACCGTGTTTAAATACAGAATCAGCACATGTGTTATGTTTCATAATATCCCTACTACAGACATTAATGAAAACCTGTAAGAGACCGTCCGAAAGGTTTGGAAGAAAATTTGGAAGCAAACATTTTCCGTTTTCCCCGAATATATTGCGAAATCATTCTGAATGGCTGACGAATTTCAAATTCGCTCAATTTGACGATTTTCTGAATGATAATCTGACAATTTGACAGACGGCTTAAAACTTCATATTTTTAGGATTTAATTGCGGGTGGAACCTTAAATTAATTTAAGATATTTCATCATAAGTTTATCATATAAATTAACTTAGTTTGAATGCGTTACCCCCTGCAAAATAGAACTTGCATAAGACTTTTCTGTTTAGCAGAAATAAATCCGGGCGTGAAAGGGCTAAAATATTATTTTGTGGCGGTCCCTAAGGCAAATAGCACAAAAGAAATATTGCATAAAGTGTGTATACATATTCTTAATTCTGAAATGTAATGTGTGTTACGTTAAAATACCTGTTAGAAGAATCAAATACATCCAGGTTGCTGCAAACAAGGCCTGCTGCACTAACAGAAAGCATGTCATCACAATTCAAGCCTGAAAAACACATTATTGAGAATATTATTACATCAAAATCTATAATACAACTTAACCCTTACATACGTCACCAAAAACAATGTTAACCATTAATCAAATTCTGAGCAAAAAAATAAGTATGATGAACACTACCTCGCATAACATAAATATGGTCCCTACTCTACAGAGAAAATTTAACAGAAAGTTCAAGCAGAAGTCCATAAATCCTTCTGATTGAACTATTAAGCTCAATAAAAAAATCCAAAACGGTTGTTAGAAACCAAATATAACAAAATGCACAAAATTTGTTTCATTTTCGTCAGCTCTGATAATTAATTTCAATAAAAAATTATTAATTATAACAAGCCCATGTGACAAGCACATTAAAAAGTCTATTTTAAAAAGCAGCATGAATATTTCGATACAAAATATTTGCTTACGTGAGACAGACAAATTCCGAATAGCTCGAGCCAGTTCAATGCGAGTATCAAGTTCTGATGTAATGCCATAGCACTAAAAATAATAAAACACGCACTTTAATGTTATAAATATGCATTTTTATCAATTACAGCAAACCTTGACTGTTGAACCATGTATTGAACTTGAACATTCAACAAAATTGAACATTGAAATTGAACATTGAAAATTTAAACTAAACAACACAATAATTACACAAATATACTTTCAAAATGGTGCCTACCTCTGTTAGTGATCTGCAAATTGTGCTCCTTTCAACAACCGTTTTTAGGAAACTGTTTGAAACAGGTTGAGTATCTATTAAAAAAAAAACATAACAAGTAATGGTAAATTGCAATTTCAAAATCGTTGATTTTTTAAAGCATTTTATTTTGAAATGAATTGTACTGATATTTTAAAACTATTATATACACAGTGATATAAAGTCGTTCATCTGTTAGACCAAGCTATTTGAATTATTAAATGGAAACATTTCACAACGTAAAGAGGGTTAACAGCCTCAGCAATAATAATTTACTAAAACAAAAATTCGCATTATCAAATGTAGAAGCAGACAACAACAATTAATGAATATATGAAGGAGGTACAACTCTTCAGCAGTTCAAACGGGACGTTGAAAAAGTCTAAGATGAGATTAATTAAACTTAGGTCTAGCAGTTGATGGAGATGTTTACAAATGAATCCGTTCATCACAAGACGAAAACAGAACGTTCTAGAACAGGCTTGGGACAGAATAGCTTTCAAATGTTAAATTGTCAATAAAACACAATGACAAAATAGTGAAACTTCAGAAAGCATATGAAGGAAATGCAATTCTTTAGCAGTTGACAGAGAAGTTTACAAATGAATCCCTTCATAACAAGATGAACAGTGGTTTGGCAAAAAATACAAAACAAGATCGTAATCACCTGTTGCTTCAATTCGTTCTGTTTCTAGATTATACATATCACTGATAGTTGATGCAGCCACCAACTGAACCTTTTCTGAGCCAGCAACTGCAATTTCACCTGCAATACAATAATAATATATAATAACATAATATAAGGAATCTTTATACAGGATGGACATTTTAACAATATATGCTGTTGTATACATACTGGATGGAAATACAAGCTTTATACCGTATACAAAGTAACTTCATACTGAAACAGAAAACGGCCTTATCATTTCAAACTATTCAATTTTGATAAAAATATTGCTACTAACCGATTTCCGAGAGACAAGTAGATGTAGTTTCAAGATACGTTTCTTCATCTGAAAGTTTTTCTTTCCAAAATGGTTTGCTAATAGAAAAGGGAGCTAGGCAGTTAAACAAATTTATTAACTTTAATAGTTTATTGAATTTCAAATAAATTTAACAATATAGTTCGAAGAGTATATAAACTACAAATCAACATGTGAAATGGAATAAAAGTGCCATGTCTCTCAACAATAAAAAAAATATATGCATCTAGTGGTGTGAATTCAACTCTTCGATAATTTTGAACTTTTTACTAAATTTATAGTAAAATAAAAAATACTGATATCTAATTGCGTTAGTTCAGTTTTAAAATAATGGTGGGTTTTTCCACATCATCATCATCATCGGAACGAGCTTGCTCGGCATCCTATAACACTTTTCTTCCATCCTTTTCTATCATTTATGGTGTATGATAGTTCCTCTATCCTGCATGCAACAAGTATCATTCTTTCTCGTCGTTCCTGTCTTTTATTTTATCGTATTTAAGCTGGCCTATGTACGGTCTATAAATGTGGAGCCTGCTGTTTGGGACATTGAGTCACGTGGCTAAGACATACAGATAAAACCACCTCACCAGACTGGATATCAATGATCTAGGCTTATAAGTATTATGGTGGTGAGATACTAGCTCAGTTGGTAGAGCGACCGCCTAGAAAGCAGAAGTTCCCGAGTTCAAATTTCGGTTTCACCATAATTTTTCAAAGAGTTTCCATTTGTCGAAGTTCCTACCAAATATAATGTTAATAATGTAAGAATAACATTTTAATTTATAGCTTTTGAGTTTCATAAATTTTGTCTAGAAACAGAAGTATATATAAATTGCTGAACTATTAGGGACTTCTGATATATATATATACCTGAAACACTGCAGGATTTCACAAATTGAAGATTCATATGCTGGATCATTCTTGACATACTCCGAACAAATCTTCAAAATTGTTGTTATTGACTGAACATCTTTCAAAAGCTAATTTTCATTAAGAATGCTAAAGTTTGAATAAACTGAATGTTTTGTTGAAAACATCACCACAACACATTACACATTAACCATTAATATAAATATTCCTAAAATTTGCAATGGCTTCAGGCACTTCAGAGAAGTGAACCGACCATAAATCCTTGAATTTGCCTCCTGGGGGCTAATTTATTTAAAGTCCTTTTGGGTGGGGGCTAATTCGAAGTCAGACTTTTTCCTATGGGATAACTACATGAATATGAATACTGCAAAATCACTATCCATGAAAAAGAACAACATAGTACATATATACATAAACAGAATTCACAAATAAAATTTGAAATAACCCGCTTTATAAAAGACAAAATTTGAGAGCGGGGGCTTATTAGAGGGGGGTAATTCAAGGATCTTTTAATATAAGACAATAAATAATATGAAAATAATTTTTTCTGATTAACTCAACAAAGAACTAACAGTTGATGCAATTAAAGATAAATTCATGTTTAGGAAGATGAAGGAGTAAATTTAGTTTGTTAATTAGACAAAATATATTGTATACCAAAAGACAGTTCTGCTAAAGATGGTGGAAGGGGTATTTTAACCAAGATGCAGTGTGTTAATTCGAAAATCAAGCACATTGCATCTTGGCCATAATACCTCTATGCCATCATGAGCGAAATTGTCTACTATAACACAAAAACTCAAGAAAAGATACAAGCCCATGTTTATAACCAGCTGTCAATCTGTGAATTGCATTCTTGTGTCTTTCGGGTAGTTTTTTCTAGGAGTATCAAAAAAGGAGTTTTTACAAAATGTGATCATCATGCAGTAAATTTTGAAGTAGAAAAGAAAGGATAAGATATCATAAAAACTAAGTTTACAAATATGGTGAGTGTTATCAAAAAAACCAATTACAAATTGATTTCACAAAATGACAAGTGATCCAATTTCTTCCTGGTTGATAATTTTTACTCACACTGCACCTGTACTTCTCAAAAACCAAACTGGCAATTTGTCATGTAAAAAATTGGCTAAATCTTGATGTGGCATACACAAGTTTAGAGATGTATATCAAAGGGCAAAAGGAAGATTTACAGTGATGAATATGGCAAAAGGGAAATTTCCTGTTTTGCACTTTCTTGTTTTCATAAAGACAAATGAATGCTTTTTCGAAAAGACCACTAGGTGCTGAATAAAAATTGTCATCATAACTGACATAACTGATAAAAAGGATGGAACAATGAAGTACAATGAATTGCATTTTTTTCTAATAAGAATAATGAAAAAGCAAATGTTTTTGTAACAAAAATAATGCAAAAGCAAATGTATTTTGTAGCAAAAATAATGCAAAGGAAATGTAGAAGGTATGTGAGATTGTATTTATTGAAATTAAAGTAAAAATTGAATTAAAAAAAGAGGTTTTGCTTTTCATGTGATGAATGCAATATGAAGGTCAATAAAACAGTTAAAGACCAACTTACTGAATGCTTGTCAATGAGAAGTTTGATTATCTTTGATAAACTTGGTGGAGGAAGCTTTGGCAATCCCTAAGAAAACAATATATAGACATTTAACATACATTTTACATCATTTAACACTCAACATACTCACAAACAAGAGTATAACCATTCGTCATGTCAGGTGAATATTAAATTTTTAATGAAGTAGACTGAGTCTAGATAAAGAAAGAAGCTTAGAGAGGAGTTGGGGGAAACAAGGAAAAAGAGTGCAAGTACAACAAAGTTAGACTTGCCAAAGCAAAGAAAACCAAGTAGCACTTAAATAAATAAATAAAAATAGAACATTTCTCCCAAACTCATTTCCAGGGCCATTTCATCAACAAGAAATACCCCCTAGTATAAACCTTTTTGGCAAATTTATGTTTTAGTTTTTTAATTTATGCAACATCAACATATGAGATCTTATCGTTTTGCATAAGCCAATGTGCCAGGGTGTTTCCTTTTTGGGCATGAAACTCAATTTTGTAACCTTGATTAGGGGTGAATTCCTCAATTGGGGAAAAATTCCTCAAGTGAGCAATAATGCTTCGAAAGTAATGGCATTTTCTATTTCTCGATCTAGGAATTATTCCCTGCTGGTCAAAAAATTCAAAAAATTATATGGGCAAAAGAATATTTGATAACAGAGACTATTTACCAATGGACAAAGATTGGTTTTATCGAAAACAAAGAAAAACAACAAATAATTTACAATTCCTCAATTGAGGAATTACCTATTCTATAATTCAAAATTGAAGAATTATTCCCCCTGATAAAGGATTTTATTCATTCCTCTCAATCAAATCAAGGAATTATTCCCCAATCAAGGAATTATTCCTAGCCCAGATTCAAGTTATGTTGTGTGCCGAACTGCCAAATCGGATAAGAAACTAATAAAGTTACTATCAGTAGAAAGTCAGAACTCAACTAATGAATAACTTAATTAATGAACTAATTAATAGATGAAGCAATAATGAATCTATTATTATTATCGAGAAGTCCGAATTCTCCACCATCCATTATGTTTCTGCTTGTACAATATGACAGATAATTTCTCCAAATATTGATCTGGTGATACAACTGTAGGGAAAACAAACTCGACTCGCATCCACGAATTATAAACTAGTTAATTTTTTTTAGGCCATATTTATTATATAAAAAAGCATTTAATTTTAACAAAATCACACATCAAAATCTCAGAAAGATGGACAGAAAGTTTGTATTCATCAGTAAAAGCAATCATACCCGTTTCTCATTATCCCTTTTATCCAACTCTTTATCCGTCAGGACATTGTTAACCAAAGGTATTTTCTTTTTACACAAATTCATTCTGGAACTTGTACCAAGTGCGACGGCCATTTTATTTGATCTTCAGTTTCTTGTTACCAACCAACCTTAGCAACCGATCAATGATCAACTTTTCAAAGCAAAATTCTCAGCAAAAAAATTCTTTTCATAACAAAACAACAACAACAGATTTTAAAAACGAAAAACTTCTGGTCAAAAATACTGAATTATTGCGCAGGCTATTTCTTTCGAAACACTAATGGTACAAATTTTCATGGATATTTTTTTTCACGAAAACTCGCCAAATACCCGAAATATGCACTCACGAAAAGTTCAAAAAAAGAACTTCCTGAAAAACAAGTACTCGCAAAATTTTATCTTGTCATCTTTCAGTATATTTCAGCAGTTTTGAGCCTTGACTTTTCAAGTTCAAATTCGCGAATTCACAAAGATTAGTACCATACGTAAATTTCATACACGAGTCTTTTTTGTATAAATGTCGTCATTTGACCAAATACTAATGATGAATGCAATATGCTAATTATGAATGCTCTAGCTATTTTTATCGTCGAAGCTACAGAATACGGAAATAAGAGGTTAAATGAAAACTTAACAAGACCTACGCTTGTTCGTGTGCTAGTAAATTAATACTTATTTGTAATTGTAACAATTTGGTTAGTATCTGTTTTGCATTTGTAGTTTTCGTTTATTTAATGTTTTTTAGTTGATAGCCGCCATGCATTTTTGTAAATGTAGTGCATTAGAGCTGTTTAAAAAAAAAAGGAGTACCAATAATGTATTTCTATTCATTATATATTTGATTTTTATTGCTTTCTCAAACAAGAATCAAAAAATTTTGGTCAATAATATAAAATTACATTTCCTCATTTTAGTTTAGTTTTTCATAACTTTGCTGCCATCAATGCAAGTCAGAGGGTGAAGGCGTGTGTTACATCGGAGTGAATTTAAAGTGGTACGTCATTTGCTGTCACAGGTTATGCTGGGGGATCTTACAAACCAATGTATCCCTTCTTTTTAGAGGGTTCATACGATGGAGCTAATTGGAAAATGGTTGGCGAAGGAAAGCTTGAATAATGGCAAGCTCCAGAGGAACATTCCCGTTTCCGACGTGAATAAATGATTCCTTCTTTGCATCCTGCCAAGATTTTGAGCCATAAATTCCATCATAATGGTTATGTACAGCTGGAGACCGTTTTTGGGAAAAATTTTAAACAGTTTTTGTTGAGTGTTTTTCTTTGATATATCATAAATTTTGAAGGACTTAGCTGATCAATTCTCTGACAACAAAAGTTCCTAAAAACACTTTTGTTTCGTTTTCTTCATGTACACAAATATAATACCACTTATGCTTATGCTAGTTCTAAAAATTTCGTTCAGGTCTGGTGGGGTTTTGGTCTCAGCAACCTTTTTGACGTGAAAGCTGAATATAATAATTTTTTCCAAAGTTGAAGAAAGTATGCTGGCAAGCCCCGTGCCAATAAATTTGCAATAACCTTTGGCACTAAAACTATAATATCTTATTAATACAAAGAAAACAATTGCAGCGGTAAAAACAATTGATGTTAAAAATTGTTTTGGTAAAGATATTAAAGTAATAAAAATACGAACGCGGCATAGCTTCATGTAGGATTGAAAAATTGTGCCATATCTTAAGTCAGATGTCGTGTCGTATTCGCTTCATGAAGAGGGGGGGGGGGTGTCCTATTTTACGGAACACGGAAATAGGCGGATAACAGTAACGAAAGGTAAAATTGCACGGAAAACGGTAACGAAAGGTAAAGCGGATACGGAAATTTCTTATTCCAAAGCACGGAAAACGGAAAAAGCTAACAATTCACACAGAATACGGAAATAGAGCCCCCTGGGACACCCCCACATGAAGCGGATATTCATATGAATTTCTTGCTGGTATAGTGCTTCCCTTGGGTACCAGAGCCTTAAAATGGAATAATTTAAAAAAATTAATAAATAAAGATGAAATTTAAAATTAATAAAACATGTTTATTTATTTTCATAAATATTAACGATAATAACGCTAAATTAAATAAAAGACGTTATTTGTACATATAGAAAAATTAACAATAGAAAGATTTTTTATCACGTGATGAGAATTTTGGCGGTTCAGATGATTGGCGCCAAAAAGACTAAGGGAAAAATTTGGCGGCGATGGAATCTGACTGCTTGTTCAATTTTGGCTTCAAATCTTTAATGAACAACATTTCGTGGATTAGACAATCTGTTTTCCCTCGACATTTGCGCAATATTTTGAATTGTTTGTGCAAATTCTCGGGCTGCATTCC
>JAYJMH010054649.1:0-13066 GCA_036873815.1 Phacellophora camtschatica | reverse complement strand
TATACATACAGTACATCATGACAAGACCGTTCAGTTGAAACATCAAAGCGAGAAGTAAATTCAGCGTTGATATAACTCTCATTTTGTTAGCAACGGTCATTTATCTCACTTGTTTATGCGCTGCCATCTTAAAATTATTTACAAATTTTGGCACCAACCCAGGTTGTAAAAAAGCTGACCCGCTTCGTTTTTCTCCATATAAACACGGGTCAAGTAAAACGAACCAACTCAGCATATTGGCCCAACCCGGGTCAGCTCGCCTCATGTAATCAGGCCCTAAGTATACCTTTTGAGTGACACAGTTAGGATCACAGCTGTGATTGATGAATCTTGAAACACTGCCAGCTTTTGTAGCATCTATCACCTGTAACCAAAAAAATACTGTACCATTTAAAATTTCATTACAAATGTATATTTGTGCAAGAGAAATATCTGGATCAGTGTCAACATAAAACCTAAGGTAGTTTACACGGTTCTGCTTCCTCCTTTTCTACGCAATTTACCTCCTATCTATACAAAAGCTTATCCAAAACGCAATCTCTTTAAAATAGATTTACTGAAAAACGCAATTTTGACAACAGCTTTTTTCGAAAATGCTGCATCAATTGTTGATGTTTGCGCCAAATCTCCGTTTGGCAATGCTTTTATGTATTAATCTTCAAACGTTCTGAAATAAAGACAGTGGTTGGCGCCAAATCTGCATTTTGAAACACAGTAGAATCTCTACAGGACGAGCATACCATGTAGCAGACACCAGACATTGACTGTTGTACTGTTTCTTTGTGAAGGTCTCCTTAACTAGCTTTATAACAGGGGCAGATTTCGTAACAACAGTGAAACTGACAAGCTAATTTCATAGTGATAAGCCAACAAAAACAAAGGGAATTCCCTCAAGCAGAAAATCAAAACCAACAAAGCCAAACAATGCTCTATCGCTTTGAAATTGGCGTGTCGATCTCAATATTGTTATCAAATCTGCCATGTTTATCTCTATAATATTATTATTAATTTTTAATATTAATATTATTCTTCATTACGACGGACGACACTTCTTTTTGCACGGATGGTGTCCGCTTTATAGAGATTCCACCGAATTGCTACATAGAGATAAACCTTTTCGGAAATAGAACCCGGTCTCAAGGCTATTCCCGTATTTCTACTGATGAAATACTCTACACAACCCAACTGAAGTAGGGCAGGGTCACATTAGCTTAAACAATTAAAATAAAAACAAGTGACACAGAAGCAGATATCTCTGTGAAACATATATACAATTTACTATTATAGTATCAAAATCACCCAAAATATAACATGAAAATCCTTTCAAAGATTTATACATGCATTTTTAAGAAGAGATGTTTTTCACAGATGTTTTTAAAAACTCTGACAATGCTCAGTCACTGCACTGCAACTTCTCAAAATGAAACCTTTCATATCAACAATGATATTGAAACCATTATATACACACACTCTATCTGCTTTAATGGGTTAATGAACATGCAACGCGTATATACATACACAATATTGAAAGTTATTAAAATTTATGCACATAGCACCACGTTTAGGTGGAAGATAGAGTGACCTTAAAAACCAAAATGGGATTCCCGTCCACCATAAACCAATTTCGTTCTCTCCAATAATATTTTAATGTCCATATGATAACATCAAACAATTACACTCTCCATTTACTTTAACGAACATGTAACACGTACATATGAACAAACAAAAGGCAATCTAAAGAATTAATGCACAGAACATTTATTTGACAGATAGTTACTGCAAAACAAAAATTGGATTCAACTATGAACCAATATCTTTCTCTGTAATAATATTGCAATGTCAATTTACGTTTATCCAGCACATATAAAACGACGAGAAACTAAAAAAGTTTAAACTACATACCTCATCCCCCTTAAGTAACATGAAATAATAATGTTTTCGCTTTTCCTCGTCATACGTTTCAGTTCTTTCCATAAACTCTGAATAGTTAACCACTTCGCCGCAATATTCGATGATGAAAACACCTCTGCAACAAATAATAAAACCATGTTGACAAAAGTAAGGTGTCGCATTTTCATATTACTAGCCTAAAAAAACTTATTTCTGCTTATATAATTCCTGCTCCTAAACATAATTGTAACTCCCAGCAGCATGAGAGAATATTTTATTTTATTTAGCTATAAATGTAGTCACATTTTGACATTAGCCAATCAAATCAAAGAATGTTTATCGCATGATTATTCATATATCGGCTATTTCCAAAATATAAACAAGTCAATTCTTGGCTGAAACACAATTCTTCCACGCCATCCCCCGACCTTTCTAAACCACGTTTTATTCTTATAAAATATTTTGGTATTATTGGTTTACCAAAGCCTTGAACTGGAAAGACACATGATTAAAAACTCTAAAAGTTAATTTAATTACCAAATTCCGTAGTTTCATAGAAAATACCAACAAAGACACTTTCGATATATTATTATTTTTTAAATAATTTTTTTTTGCGGAGGATGTTTTTAACTCTGCGGAGGAGGATGTTCATAGACATATTCTTCCAAACTTCTTCTTCCACAGAAGTAAACAAATCCTCCTCCACAGAAACAGAATTATTCAAAAGAAGAACAATAAAGTGCTCAATGCAAATACGTTTTGAGCTTCCAAAATATTTAAATAATTCAAAGAAACTATTTTTAATTCCCATGACAACTGATGTCAAACAATGTCAACATATTTAAACATACTGCATTTTCAAAATCAAATAACCTTCAAATTGAGCGATATTCATGCAGAGATAGCATATTGGGATACACACATGTGGATGTCCTCTTACACGAACTCAAATAACGTGTTAACGTTCTTCGCATAATCAAGATGCATACAATTCTCCAAAAAATGTTTTTCAGCACCTACTGCTGCAAAAGTTCTACAGAATTGCTTCTGTAAAAATATGTTTTACAGTAGTTTACTATTGGGGTGCTCCATTATAGTAGTATTTTACTGGGAGTAAAATTTCGACTACTAGCTAGTTAATTTCTTTTTCAAATTTATTTTCTCCCTTTGATGAAGTCTTCGTCACAACACAATCAAATATTGACAGGGGGGGTCAACATTCTTCTCAGATTTTGGATTTTTCCCATGCCATTTCTTAAGAGCTGTTGAATTTCTTGAACCCTAAATGAATGGCATTGTTGATTTTCTTCCTTAAACGCTAAAAGTGTTCAATTGTTTCCCCATGTCAGTTGTGAAGAATATTGGGACCAGTATAATAAAGCTCACCTGCGAAACATTTCCAATCAGAAAGAATTACCTATTTGAACATGAGTTACTAATTTTATCCCTATTACACCAAAAATTAGATACACATTTCTAACTTCGTGTTCGAGTTATCTACAATGCCCATAGGTCATTATGCACGCACCTCCCATTCTTACAAGCGTCACAATAAATTATCAGAGAATACTCTCACAATGAAACTAAACATTCTGTAATCTTGATAAAATACCGCCAGATGTCCAAAAAGCAAACACGTTTATAGACAGATACCCACAAGTGATTTAGAACGACCAATGCCAAACATGCACACAATGTCACTGAATGGCCAACTGAACGTTCAGTGCATCACAAGCCCATATTGCGTTCTTGAGCTTCTAAATATCAAGTATAGGAACGTTTACGTTTAGTCTACACCTACAACAAAACCAAAACAAAACCCAGAGGTTGAAGGCTCGTGCAGCAGCTAACTGCCCATAGACTTGTGCAATTTTCATGAAGCACCCGGCAGTTTGTTTTTTGAGATTTCATGACAATCAAGATATCAATAAAAAAAGCCAAAAGAAACATCTTTGCGGCATTAATCCTTTTGCTCATTGAACATAAATGTTGAAATCAGACAGTTTCAATTTGTTGAAAGAAATTTTCATATTACCGCTAAATAAAACTGCAAATCGAATCGAATTTACCTGATAATTAGACTCGAGCATAAAAAAGTTAAAAAATAATAATTTTAAATACTCCGAGTTCAATATCATACATCCCACCCCACACCCCATCAGGAATCAAAATGTCTAAATATAATTATAATTCAAAATTAACTAGGCCCAGCAAACATGCGAAAACTAACGTAAAATTAACAATAACAAAAATGGTGCAAAGTAAATGCGACTTACTCGTCAATCCTCTCGTTTGCTCGAAGTCCCCATCCTTTCTTTCCTGCCCTAAAAACCTCCAGATCATACTGACATCCCTAAAAAAAACATATATTCATATTACAATGTATCTTGTTCATACATATAATTTTGCAAAAACTCTATCATCATATTTAATTTTTTCGATGGGTAATTCAGAATGTGACATACTAATGTTGACCAAGTAAGATAAATTCAGCTGAAAGTCCAAAACAAAATACATTCAGAAAATCATCTGTAATAGTCACATGATTTTGACATTTACGGTCATTATGAAAACCTCTGGCTTTGCAGAAACACAAAATTTTCACTTTCATTTGACGTAACTCGGCGATTATTGAGTCAATGTTGCCAAACAAGGTATTCAGCTTCAGGTTTAAGCCTCTTCTATAAGACTCATCTAGAAACAGAAATACCAAATCGTAAGCTCCTCCGCTGCACAGCTTTGGAGACTTGGAATAAGTGTACTTTAGCAAAGTGAGTACCTATGTAAAAGTAAATATTGGAGCACAGACTGTTGACATTGCGTTTTTAATTGCATTACATATCTAAAAACCACATAAATAGAAAATATCTAAACATACAAAACTCTTTACTACGTTTTAGAAAGTCTTTCTACCTTAAGAAAGGGTTAAGGAATAATGGAATCAACGCAACTGGTTATTGTATTAAGATGTATTCTCCAAATAATTTAGATTTTTTTTATTTTGAATGCAATGATACATATTAACCCTTTTTCTCAAAAATTTAGGAGATCAATATCTTAAAATTATAACTGCTTTTAAAATATTTGTATAATATTTAGAAACGGAAACGTCTGTCAACTCGTACTCGAAGTAGTTTGTTTAGGAACAGTTACTGTCACAAAAAACATAACAGAACAAAGATTTGACTGTAAACACAGGTACAAATTTATAAAAAAATTAACGATTGTCTCAACTCACTCTTTGAAAACTTTTATTTGTGCAAAAGTCACCACAGCCACATTTGCTACCACTAAAAAAATGCACACGTGTGTATTTATATAAATTCGGTATGTAGATTAACTAATATATATATATATTTATATAACTTAAACAATTCTTCACAAGACATGATATTGAAAGATGGCCGAAATGCATAAAGATGGCCGAAACGCAGAAAGATGGCCGAAAGATTAACTTGGATTTAGAGACATGGCTCAACTTTCTTAGGCAACCAAATAACGTGTGTTTCTTTAGATTTCAAAACGAATTGAAAACATTTCTGGAAAGTCCATTACGATTGGAAAGATGTGAAGTGTAAAAGCATGCTAATTCAAAATAAAGACAAATACGTTGCATTGGCCATTAACACTTCATATCTTTCTGATCGACTTTACGCGGAAGCACGGGATGTACTTCCCAGAGTTGTTTTCAATTCATTAAAAGAATAAAGAAATTAATGGTTTCAGAGGCGCAAGTATTGTTATTCGGGTGCATTAGAGTCATCACATAAGGTTGAGTCATTTCTCTCAAATCTAAGTTAATCTTTGGAGGATCTTTCAGCGTTATTTTGACAGCCTAGTAACAAGCAGAATTTGCAGAGTAGTTTTGTCTACCTGGAATATGTATGAATTTTACAAAAGAAAGGAAGAAAAACTTTGGAGTATTAGTTCGTTGTTGTTTGAGCTTTTCATTTTACATGAGTTAGACATACACTCGAGTTTTGGAATTACAAAGGTCATTTATTTTAATTTTTATTATTTAGAGGACTTGGAATTATGCGTTATATAGCGTCTTCATGGAAAAACAATGTCAAGTTATCCAAAAAAACCATTGCTGTATTTCAGTTCATTTTAAAATTCGGCATATATATAAATAAAATAAATAAACAAATAATTACATTAAACACAATAAAGCAAACATTTAAAAGTACTGTCGGCTTCAAATCAGTTTGTCAAAAAATAGTTTTTTGACTAGGTATCAGTCCATTTGAATAAAGTAATGATTGTTCCACTAACAATCTTAAATCTAAAATATCAGTATTCTATGTTTTATGCAAGCATTACTAATTACAAATTAAATGAACAATCATACCATTCAATCATGAGAAGTCTATTCAAGCAGTTTGGTCCACAGCCAACAAAGCCAGGCTCATCTGTGATAAAACAAAAAAATTAATCTTTTAAAAAATGTTGCTCATTTTTATGATAACACTCTTCTATTTGGTGACCCAGAAAATTTTCCAAATTATTTATTTTCCAATTTTTTTTGTTATACTTTAAAATCAGTTCATCAGTCAAGATCTGACATTTCAGTTACAGAAAACAGTTTCATATTCCGATTTTATCCGGTTTTCCTATTTTCAATGATGAAAAGCTACAATAACTTTTTGGGACACCTGGAAAAAGCAATAAAAGAAAATCACATAGAATAAATATCCTTGAATTGCCCTCTCCCCCCCCCCCCCTCGAATAAGCCTGCACATCAGACATCAATTTTTTATAAGCCCCCATTCTCAAATAAGCCCCCCATTAAGTTGCTGTTTATGAAGTCTGTCATACGTTGAGCATATGCACATCTTGCTTTTTTCTTTGTAGTCATTCAGCAGGTTTTTATTGCCCGCCCCCTCAAATAAGTTTTTATTAGCCTCCTTCCCCCACCTAAAAACACCATAAATTAATTATTATTATTATTATTACCCCCCAGGGGGGGCTAATTCAAGGATTTATGATATATACAAAACAAAGCAATAAGTGCAGTTAAAGACACATACCTGGTTCATAAAGACAATCACATCTTATCCTTCTAATTTCTTTATTCAGTCTAGTCTTTTTCCTAAAATACAAATCAACTTAAATCAATAATGATTCAATGAAAGATGGCAGCAGGGAAATTATTCCCATGATTCCATTCGATTCCTTTTTCGAAGTTGTCTGTACTTTTTTACTTTTATGTATTTTTTTCTACATGTAAATTTCACTCACTTGTCTACCAAATAAGAATTCTCTGTTATTTCTTCAAATGTACTTTTATGTAATTTTTTCTACATGTAAATTTCACTCACTTGTCTACCAAATAAGAATTCTCTGTTATTTCTTCAAATGGAGCTGGGTTAGGTTCGTCATCATCTTCATTGGATGAAACAAATGACACATCTCCTGTTAACTAAATCAGTATAAAAATTAATATGCAATTGCGCCAGAGAAGAACTTTGCAATATTTTAAGCAGGAATGACTTGAATTATTTGTGGTACATGACAAACTGAAAAAGTTAGTTACCAAATATAATAAAAGGAAATAATAACAAAAATATATACATATGCAATTAAAAACATATCAAACCTCATCATCATTATCATCTTCAATATTGTCAGATTCCTGAGAAGTATCTATATTTGAAGTTTCACTTCCTGTAATATTTAAACCTTTTTCCAGTTCATCTGTTGGCTCAGTTCTCGATGAATCACTGAAATAAAATAAAAATCTTTCAGTGCAACTTTTATAGATCAATAACATACAAACTTATGCCTAGGTTAAAGTAAGGTTACAACTATAGTTTTACAATTTTTACAAGCTTGTGTTTCAAAATAAATGTGAACATCTTTATTCTTCAGTAATAAAAAAATTTGCAAAACTCTGGCAGAATGGTTCTCAGAAAACTTTTCATTTAAAATAAATTTTGCGTGACTATGGTAAAGTTTTCAGTTTTTGTTGTTGTGTACATTAAAAATAATTTCCTTGTGATGTAATTCTTCATATCTTTATAATTCTAAAAAATGTCTTCCAGCATTTATTGTATTCTTAAATCTTGATAAAAAATTGTTTTCCATTGTTATCATTCACTGTTCAGAAATATAGTGCACAGAAGAGATCACTGTTCCCCATTCCCTTTGGCTGGATGAGATTTAAAAATGTAGCCCAGATAAGAGTTTTGGACTTAAAAATGCACCTGCATTCACAATGAATGTCAACAAACACAAACATCTGTTTTCAGAAAAAAAATTTTTGATTCATGAAAATCAAATAATAGGGCAACTAGCCTTCTTTAAATTTTCAGTTTACCAATAAAAAACAAAATATTTCTAGTTGTGGGTTAAGAGCTGAAACATTGTGATTTTTCAGAGAATTTTATAACCTATTACTGTGAATGCCAGAATAATAGTTGACCCCATCCCCAGATCTGACAAAAAATGGGCTCCTTGTTTAAGTGGACAACTTGTACCAGGGAGGCAGTACCATCTAACTTGGGTAGGGGGTGTGTCTGAGGAAATCTTGAGCTGACCCAAAAATATAATAGAATAAAAATGCAAACTCAAAAATATAATATATGGAGCACGTTATGGTGCAATTTTGCTGCCTACAACCTCTATTATTAAAATTTATATGCAATTTTTAGAGCAGAAAATTATATTTTTTGATGAAAAATTTTTCAGAGCCAAAAATATATTATTGAAACAGAAATCTTGGTACTGTCCCCCTGGGGCAACTTGTATTAAGTGGCATTTTTGTGTGAGTCAATAAGAGGTGGATTTGTGCCTGAATAAATAAAGGCCCCGGGACACTTAATTGAGGAAATATGGTGAAAATATCTTCTTAAAAACATTTCCCAACCAAAACTCTAAAATATTCCTCTGGCATCCTCATTGTTGTCATAAAATTAAAAAAATTCCAAAATAATGATTCAATTCAATACAATTCAAAATTTATTTGTAGAATGCAAGAAATATATGTATAATGAAAAAGATTAATGATTGGGAGGACCCCCCCCCCCCCTTCTGCGAAAAGCTATTGATGATCATGGTTTATTTTACTCACAGACAAAACACAGTTCAGTAAAAACAAAAATCTATCCTTCAAATGCATGTGATCACATTCAATCGGTTTCTTCAACCGGTTGCAAGCAATCACATGCATACATGTCAACCTTGTTCCATAGCTATTTCATTGAAAAGAAATACTCCTGGTACCAACATCAATTTTTTGGGCAAGTTTATGTTAATTTTGTTAATTCATGCAACATCAACAGAATTCTATTTTTTTTAGTTGAATCCCTTTTCGATATTCACTTTTTGAATTTTGCTGTGTTGTTTTGAATTGCTTGGGATTCAGTCAAATGTCGATTTGAGATCTAATTGTTTGGCATATTACCAATGAAAATACAGAAAAGCATGGTAGGTACCACTGGTATTTCTTGAAATATCCATGGGCACAGGGTTGGCACACATACACATGATATTTTGAAAAATACTGGAGTTTGACTGTATTATGGGGTGTGATTTCTTGCATGTGTGGAATTTTGCCGAATAAACTTGGATTGAATTTTGCCAAAGGATTTTACCCAAGCAAAACAATTAATAGACTTTATACACCAATTTTGCTTAAAACACAAAACAAAAATAAAACAAAACATACCATACACCTTGGAAACCCAAAGCAGTCCACACATCAGTTTCACTATCCAAAGTATCATCATCTTTATCCAGTGATGATGAAACAACATTCATTACCCTATCTGTGCTATTTTCTTCTTCTTTACAATGCACCTCTTCAGACAAACTACTACCAATAGCATAGCTACCTAAATTACTGTCATTGCTACATTTCTGTTCTACCATTGTTTGCAAAGTTCCTAATGGTTTCTCATTAATTGGGCTTAAATTTTTTAATAGCTTCTCACCAACTGGGCTCAAAGTTTGTGATGGTTCCTTGCTAATCGAGCTTAAATCTTCTAATAGCTTCTCATCAACTGGGCTCAAAGTTTGTGATGTTTTCTCGCCAATTGAGCTAACATTTTCTAATAGCTTCTCAGCAATTGGGCTCAAAGTTTGTGATGGTTTCTCGTCAATTGAGCTAAAATTTTCTAATAGTTCCTCCCCAACTGGGCTCAAATTTTGTGATGGTTTCTCACCAATTGAGTTCAAATTGTCTAATAGTTTCTCTCTAACTGGACTAAAATTTGGTGACAGTTTCTCACCAATTGAGCTCAAATTTTCTAATGGTTTCTCACCCATTTGGATAACATCTTCCACTACTTTTTCATCTGTTGGACTATTTTCGATTTTAAGACTTGATTGCAAATTTTCATCTATCAAATTGCTTTCATTGTTTGCATCTTTTTCATTGTCCAGTTGAGGAATTGACTGTCCATTATCTCTAATTAATGGATAACATGGTGATAATGCTGCTGTCTCTGTATCACTGAAAATCCTATCACTGCTGTTAATATTATTAGAACATGTTCTCCCTAGAGTCCTACTCTCGATATTGTTTATTCTTTCTTCTGAAAAACAAGAATCATCTTTACTGGCAACAGAACAAACTTCTGAACGCAATAATTCTTCAGTTGTGTTCAATTTTGATTTATCATTTGAAAGCTCTGATCCTGTACATGCCTTGTGGCTCAATGGAGAAACACTGTTTTTATCATTTTCTACTGGACAATCAGATCCTATTTCTTGCAATGAATTTTCCATTTCAACATCTTCTTGAAATACCTTCTCCTGCATTTCAATAACGGTGAGATTGGCATCATCTTGATTCTTTGTTTGCTTGTCATCATCTTGATCTTGTAATCTGCTGCATTGATCTTCAAATCCAGGAGAGCCTTGGCTATCGTCTGACATCATTCTTTCTGTTGAAAAATATACAGCAATCGTGAACCTTAAGAATAGGACTGGCCTGTCCTCTCAGATGAGTTGGCAAACCTTATTTAAGAAGGGCCTAGCTAGTTAGTAACAACAAACAAAATAATACAACCTACTACTGCTGCAGAGTTGCTGTTTGTTTCACGCCAAAAATTCAGTATCCAAAAGAGTACTTAAGAAATCATCAAGCATTGGCATAAACTACATCCCAAGATGTTAGAATATCTCGTATGGTAACTTCGATCTTTCAAAACAACGCATAGAATGTTTAATACCGACTTTTTAATCAATCGATTTTTGGCTTCCATTTAAATTTCACAAGACGTTCAAGTTCCAAGTCGGCATACATTAAACAACAATTATTTTCAACAATCAGAAAACAACAAAGTGATGAACTAACCTTTTTCAATTTTTTGGCATTATTTTTGATTTGTTTACTCAGTTTCTCTTGCCACATTTCATCTCTAAAGATGAAGTATTGCCATATCTTTCTTTTCATCCCGCCAAGCCTTCTGCATTGCACACCATCTTGAATGGATGGTGGTGCATGTTGGGATAGCTTTAAGTTGTATCCATTTATCTGCCTTGGGGGGTGAGGGGGTGGTGGGAAAGAATTTCGCGTTTGGGGGGTTGCAAAAAAATGTAAAAAATGTAAAATAATATAAAAACGTCAAATATGTACGTAACTAGAAATACAGGCTTTTTGCAAGAAACATCTCTTTTAATTTTAAGGTGTTTTTAGAAGCACATGGGTAACACAAACTTCATGAAAACAATAAGGAACTTCCAGCCTCAACTTGAAGCAAAGGTTCATTGTCTAAAAAAATTGTTTTTACGTACAAAATGCATGCGTTCCTATTTTGTCACCTTCCTGACGCACGTCGCTCAAACACTTTTAAGAGGCAAAATAACTTCTTAAGCGTAAATAATAATTTATATTGCATCTTGTCTTGCACCGAACAAATTTACAAATTTAACGAAATACTCCCCCGAAAACATTTTCCAGTGGAATCCTTCAGATTCTCTCAAACTGAATCTAAATGCTGTTTCTCGTTACATGGATGCACCTTTTAGATAATCTCAGATAGATCTATTTTTGGATCGTAAAACAACTTTTAGATAATCTCAGATAGATCTATTCTGGATCGTTGCTTTACGATCCAAAAATTTATACTTGATCCCGAAGTCTGATGGCAGTGCCTCTTGGGTGTTGTTGGGTTATAAAAATTATTATGAGAAAAAAATAAACCTAGAAAAACCTCGTATTTTGAATGAGAGATAAGGCAGATAACCCAAAGAGTGACCAGCAGTCATAATTTCGAAAGGTTTTTTAAAACGAAGATATTGTCCAAGAAGACCAAGAGCAAAAAACAAAAGATTTTCAAAAAGCGAAATTTCTTAAATTTTAACTTATGGATAAAAGTAAAAGTCTCATCATGAACTTTAATAAAACAAAGAAACAAAATGGCAAGAAACGGGATCTAAAATTAAACAATAAAATAATAAGGCAAATAGAGTCATACAAATACTTAGGAGGTCTAAAAGATAAAAGATCATTAGAAAAAAACATAAATAATAGAATAAACTATGCTAAAGCAATAATTATTGAATTAAAATTCTTACTAAACCAACAGACATAGAAAGTAAAAAGTAAAAAGTATGGAAATTTGCATAAAATTGATCAAAACTGTACTAATACCAAAAATTATATATGTATGTGAAACCTGGTCAAGCATTACTCAAAAATAACTTTAAAAATTCGAAAACACACATAATGATTTAAGCATAATCAATTTATTTCCAGATTTTTAGTATGGCACCCACGGCAAATGGATCAATCTGTGGATCAGTTTGGAAATATGCTTAGTGCATCTGAGTCAGTGAACTGGATTTCAGGTCATTTTTAGATGGGCTGTCCTTGTAGGCCTATCAGTTGATTATCTTTAATATTTTTATTAATCAATCATTGTCTTTAGTTGTGAACAGGGACGCCGGAGCGATGGTAGGGCAAGGGGGGCGACTAGGATTGTAAGGGCAATCGAGCTGAAAAAATTGAGGGGTCCGGGGGTACTCCCCCGCGAAACTCTTCGTTGCCACGCCCTTTAGATTGGCTTGAAATGCTTCAAAAATTTAAAATGTTTCAACGAATATTAATCTTGCTCTTTTACGAAATTTTTTGGCAATTTATCCACATGTTCTCATTTGGAATCGCATATTGCTTATTTTGAAGTTGCAATTGCCAGTCATTAGCATAAGAATCGAACACCTTTTGGCC
>JAYJMH010054648.1:0-35954 GCA_036873815.1 Phacellophora camtschatica | reverse complement strand
TTGGGAAAATTGGTTTACCTTAGAATGCCCCCCCCCCCCCCCCCCCCATTGCAAAGACACCCCTCTTTTCATGGCTATGTGGCACACAGTGGAAGAAAAAGCTATAGCCTATGTATGTACACCAGAAAATTTTTAATTTGTTACAGAATTCTAAGTTTAGGTGGGGTTGCAAGGCCAAAGGGAACTTTATTATGTAATTTGTTTGAAGGTTGAAATTAATCCAGTCCAGATGAATCCCTTAACCAGAACGATGACATTTAAACTATTTCTTGTTTTCCAAGAACAACGAGAGTATGACGTCATCATCATGTGCCGCGCTAATAATGTAATTCGTGTCATCATTTAGAGAGAGAGCAAAACTGTTCCCCGATTTTTTCAATACTTGCCTTTCTGAAATTCCTGTCATTTTTTGAAGACGACAATGATCCCGTATGGGTGGTATCAAAAGATTCCCCGAAACTGGAAGAAAAACCTTCATTCGAGATACCACTACTGCCGAATCTTTGCCTTGAAGCTGAACCACCATCATCATCGAGATCAATGTTCAACTTGTTGTCATTCTGGTTTTCTTCTGTGATGGTCTCCTGGCGTAAGAGAGAGTTTCTTTGTTTTTCTGAAGAAAACAAGACTGTGTCTTCTTTCCATGACACTCGTTGTGACATTATTTTCTACCATGCAGCATCATTTCTTCAATTCGCTTTTGGTGACCTTGACCTTCCGTGTTGTTCATTTGCTTCGGCAGTTCAACCAACAAACATTGCTTTTATTTCCGGAGGAGCCACTGCGCGGGCGGATAGTGAAGAGGTGATCAAAATGTGATCTTGATCTTTTAATGATGGAAATTAATAATGGAAATGTAATTTAAAATAACCATAGGTTACAAAATGTTTTTTTGAAATGTTTACCCAACTGCAGAATTTGTTCTGAGAAACCAGTTTGTAACAACAATGGTAGGTTTTCTGAGAATGCTGAAAAATCGACCGACGTTTATTAATGCGGCCCATTCCATCATAGTTTTACAATTTATTTTCAGGAATTTGGATTTTAATTTTTAAGATTCAAGAATGCTAGATAAAGCAATAACTATGAACTCACTTGTGTTTTATAAGACTGATGCTTGTTGGTAGGCCTACTCTGTGCCCAAGTTAAATGTCCAGCAGTCTTCATCTTGATTTCTCATGACCTGCCAGTTTCGTGAGTTGTGTAGTGTAATGGATGACCAACTTTCTTCAGAATTGAATAGCCAATCAAATGATTGGATTAAACCAAATTGATATGCAGTAACATCCGTGTTGATTCAAATTCAAGTTTCCACTTTCAGTGTTTTTCAATTTTGTCAAATGCAGATGCAGCCGATGATGCAGCAATCCACGTAGTACGTGAATGAACCAAAAACCAAAGTAATCATGCTATGTCAACTATTTATCTTTGCCGTTGTTGAAAAGGCTTTTAAGTTAATAAAGAGAACTCAAGACAAATGATCACTGCTGCGAGTTGTAAACATTTTATACAAAACAGTACTATGTGTAAAACCGCTCTTGGAGTGCATTTAAAAGCTTTTAATATTGCAGTGAGAGGAGAATTAGGAGTCTATCCACTAAACATGACAATATACAAAAGAATCATTAAATTCCTCTTTCACTTGAAAGAATTAATCGATAACAATATAAGATCAAACAAAAATTTAAAGTCTGTTCTAATGGCAATAGATAAGGCATGCAAATTAAAATATGAAGAGGAGTTTTGGGAGAGCATTCAAAAATCTGGTAGATTAGAAAGTGTCTATGCACAGGTCAAGACAGCTTATTGTACAGAATCGTACATTAAATGTATTCAAAGTTATAGGCTCAGATCGGCAATAACAAAATTTAGAATTTCTACCCATTACCTTCATATTGAAACAAGTATATGCCAAAAAACTCCAAGATCTAACAGGGTATGCCCATTCTGTAATACGAACAGCTTAGGTGACGAGTTCCACTATATTTGAGTACTGTATAAGTACTGGGGAGACCGGAGCGCAGGGTAAACAGCTGGGGTATGGAATTTTGAAAGTTCTTTAGCTGGGGCATGGGAAATATTTTTTAGAATTTGCAAGGTTCAAGCAAGTTTGTCATAAAAAAACAACACAAATTCTTAAAATGTGGATCTTCCGTCCAAGGTTGAGAATCTCTGGGCCTTCAGTCCAAGTATTCATGTTCCGAGAACATTTTTAAGCATACATGAAGAAACTCCTTGCTCCATATAATGGCGCGCAAATCGAAAAATATTTATTTGATATTTCTTCTTTTGGTTTTGATTTGGTAGCCTACTTCTGCTTGTTGATCAAAAAGAACACTTGAGCGATGGCCGAAAAGGTACAGCTTGGTGTTGAAGATGAAAGAGAAGGTATGCTTACTTTTTAAGAAGGAAACAATCAAAAAAATAAATTAGTTTAAAGTTTTTCTCAAAAATTGAGGCAGGGCAGCGTGGCCCGTGACTCCAAAATCTATTGTTTGTACTGCACTGTAACTTTATAACCACGGCATGGCTGTTATTCTTCCAACAAAATCTGTTGTTTTAAAACAGTATCTCTCATTGTTTGAGTGGGAGTCATTTGAAAAGCTACAATGTCAGAACTTTGGAATTTGCACAGTTTGGATAACACACAACAAAACAAGCCAGGGCCGGGGGTGCGTTCGACATAAATAAATTAACGGACCCGAAGGACAAACTTCCTGTTTGTTAAAACCCCCAGGGGTAAAATTTTGTTTGACCCCTCGATGAAAGCTCTAACATTGTAGTAATCTTTAAATTAGATTTTGCTGAGAATGCATTTGTAACTTTGTTGCAATTAGAATTTATCATTAAAATAAAATTGAAACTTGTTCTGAATCTTGTTCTGGTCTGAATCTTGTTCGGTCCAAATAGTGTTTTAAAATTTTGTTTGGAAGGGAAGACTTTTACATACCAATTTTCTAATTTTTTCTTTGATGGCAAAAACACTTTTATTTAAAAATTCTCTTCCAAATACAAGTAGTTTGTATGCAGTTTTTATTCAACAAGACAAAGAATAATATGATGATAATTTAACGAGAATAAATTCCAAAATAAAGCTGTTTGTATGAGGTAAGCTGTTTTTAACAAACAGAGGAGGGCCTCTGGCCAGTTTCTGCATTATGCTAATGGGCGTAAAAAGTGAAAATTAAAAATATGTATTAATTTTTGGAATTTTGAAGCATATACGTCAGAGGGGAGGAGGCAGGGGTTTGGAGGAAATGTGCAATGGAGGTTTTCTAGAGACATAATTGATTTGAGTTTTGTTTGGGTTGCTGGATTGAATTTTTAACATTTTACAAACCACTGATTCTTTTCTGTGTTACCTATGCCAAATATTAAATAAGAGAACACTAGAAATAACAATCTAAGAATGCTACTCTGCACCATTTATTCAAACGAATAATTAAAAAAATGCTCATCTACAAGACAGATTTAACATTTCATGCACTTGACTTGGTAAGCATGAACATTGGCATGGAGCAAGCTCCTGCTTACAAGAGAAATGTTCTGTTTAATTTTAAATCTTGAGACAACAAATAAATTTAAAATCATGAGAGGAAAAGAACAACAAATATTTATAAAATAGGTACTAAATTTTTAGATTATTTATTAGCTGTTTTGTAAATAAAGATGTAGTTCTATAAGGTATTTAAAACTTTTATGAAGAACTTACTGGACTCATTTCTTTGTTGTTTGTATGGAAATCTCATGCACATATTTGCAATGCGAACAATGGTAAGCAATAGGTGCTAACTTGCAGAGAAATTAGTCTAGGTAAAATTAATGTTATTATCAATGACTGAATCTTGTAGCCATGTCAGTAAGGTGTAGAAAGTAAATACCAGAACACCATTCTTTTAAGTCCATTGCAACATGTCACCATTTTACTGACTACCAGTCTGGCAGATGCTTTCTTGTGTCTCTTGCAGATATCACAATTTGTTGATACTGTATAAACACTTTCAATGATTGTTTCATCCCCTACAAAAACACCAGCATCTTTTATAAAAGCCTTAAGCAGAGGGGGGGGGGGGGAGGTGGGCAAATTGTTTGTGTGTTAACTTTTCAACAGTTTTGATCTTCAGGTTGTTGTTGGATTAGCACACAGTAGTGACCCAAAGAAGTGCATTAGAGGTCAACCCCTTTATCCAAGATTATTACATGGTCACTCTCAAAGTCTAGTTTTATCTGTATCTTTTTCATGGAGCCCTTTCTCAACAACAACAGAATATTGCTCTCTACTATATCCGTTACAACTTTGCAACTGACTCCAGCAATGACACTGGATCATCCGTTTTCCTTGGGACTCCAAACAGTTGCCTCCTCCAAACTTGAATTTTGTATGGCTCTCACTTCGGAACATGTGACTGCTCCTCTGAACTTAAAGAATTGAGATAACCTATCAACCATTTTTCACAGTTGAACTACATGCACTGTCTACAACAGCAGAACATAAACATTCATTCACCAAAACTTGCATCTCCATTTCTTGATTTCCAGTAAATAGACCTGCTTTCTCATAACTTTCCCTATTGCCCATATTTGCATATGAATTAGGACATTGCTTTACCAAATGTCGTATGGATTGACAACTTCTGCACATGAGGGAGTTCCCATCTGCACCAAGGGGATTAATTCCCCTAAAATTTCCACAACCACCTCTTTCAGGCTTAAACACTCGCCCATACCAGCCATTCCTTTGTCTCCTTTCTCAAACCGTTCAAATCCACTACTACCCTCATCTTTGATACTGGCTTCTTGAAAATCTCTTCATCCTCTTGTTCAGCCAGGAATGCTGGTTCCAACTTGATACTCAGCCTCACATGCCAGTGATCGCTTTCCCGAAAATGTTTCTTAAGGCGCTGCCCATCTGGTGAGCACTAGTTATCTGTCCTTCTACTCTAAACAGGCACCTTCAAGTAATTTAAAAGCTTGTGTACAGATTCTTGAAGTGTCATCTTAAAGATAATGTTTTATTACGGTGCTTTTCAAACTCCATGACGTACTGGTCCATCATAATCTTGTTTAGAACGATCAAAATCACTAAATGCTTCGAAGGCCTTGTAGGCAAGGTCATTATTCTTAACAAGTTTGTCCATGAACTGCATCAACTTCTGAGCTCAGGCATCACCTTTCAAATCTTTTAACATCCCATTGCTGAACATTTCATATTTTATCTCGAATATCACTACTGTCTTTCTCCGGCAACGATAAAGCTGTCGTTAGCCCTTGCTTTCCTTTTTCTAAATCTGTTATTTCAACCCATGTTTTCACTTCTTCTATCCACCTTCACCTCCTATATGTCTTTATCTTCTATATCAAATGCTAGAGGGGTCTCATACACCGATGACATGATTATACGCTGCTTGCACGCCATCCCAGAATCGCAATCTGTTTCGAAGGTACTCTCTGCTACGATGAGAAGTCTCCAACAATAGTAATTGTCTTGCTTGTATATATATTTCATTCATTGACGATAATTTTAAATCCCCACAAGATACATCACATACAAGGAGAATTAGTGTCAGCATAGTCAAACCACTGGTTTTAAAGCAATTATCCCTCAATAACTGAGCGAAACTCTCTCAACTGGAAAATGAAAACTTCTCCTCTGCAACATTGTTTGTTTTTGTTTTCCAGTTGAAAGAGTTTTGCTTTGTTCTTAAGGGATAATCGCTTTAAAACTAGTGTGTCAATTTCACTATTGTTACAAAATTTTCCTCTGTTGCTCGGACAGCTGAAAATGGTGGCAAGTTTACAAAACACGTCTAAAGCTTGATTTTAGATCAATTTGTTTCGGTTTATTTCAACACCTAATTAGATAGTTTGTATCATCATCAATATTCTGAGAAAGTTCCTATTATTTAGTTAAGTATTTAGTGAGAAACTTAGTAAAGTATTTCACTAAATTCTTTTTCAGAAAATTTATTGCTAAATATTGATTAGATATATATGTAGTTATGTTGACTTGATTTTGAATTTTAGTAAAATTCACATATGAAGAATTATTGGAACAGAACAGATCGATATCTGAAGAACTTTCACAATGCAGGGTAATTTGTTTCTAAAATTAATTGTGTTTTTGATATCATTATATTTTTTATTATTTTGTATTTAGACCAAAAAATAAATTTAAACAGATAAATAAATTTAAATTCTTTCAGTTATTGCAATGATTCTGTTGTAGAGAAGGGTCTTGCTTCTAAGAACTTGATTATTTTTGAATAAGTTCTATTGTTAATCAATTGCTATTTTTCAAAAGCAGTTGCTATTTACTTTCTGTAAAAGATGTTTCTTAAATGTAGGACCTAATTGAAGGTATTTAAAATGCAAATGACAAAACGGTTTTAGTATGATAATAAATTGTTGAGTTCTTTACTTAACTTTGTGGCCCTTTGTTAGACACTTTTTGTTAATTTTAGATATTTTAGATTGGTTGCAGATTGCACTTGCGATATTTTAAAATGGGTTTTGCATGCTTTGAGCATTAAAATCTATTTTATCAATATGCTAATGTTTTGTTTGTCTTTTTATGGGATTTGCTTATATGCATATGTGAAATTGAAATGATATTGAACAATTTCAGGCAGACAAAGATTTTGTTTGGAAATTGTGGAAACGGCTACAAGCTGATAAACCAGACGTATCTTCTGCTGTTAGCATGGTGATTGCTAGGTATATATTTATTACATGCACTGCAGTTAGTTACACATTTAGATTTCTCTACACTCGGCTCAGCAAAATTTTATTTATTTCTATTTTCCATTAAAAATTTACAATACAATATACTGATAACATTACCTACAAACTACTTTACAATACTAGAAGGACAATAGCCACGGGGAGCAAAAGACTATGACTGGTCGCTTGGGTATAAAGGTGTTTGGAATGATCTAAAGCAAATTGACCTGTTTAGTGGATGTACTGCAACGTTTCCTTCCCTGTTACACTCGTGATTTATCTGTTCCACTCATTGGTAAAGTCTTTATCACCACACAGTAAAAAATGTGTTAGAGCATTATTTGAAAGGTGGGTATATCCAAATGGCCGTAGTAAAGAATTCCAGTGAGAAGACATCATCTTTGAGCGTCATAGGAAGGGCAGAGGAATAAATAGTGTTTCGTACTACCGTATCTATGATACCATCGTTCGTAAAACACATGGGGTTTATGGTATCCCTAAAATTGTGTTTAAATCTATGAAAGTTTAACCTGCTGAGATAAATTCCAAAAACAGATTTTCCAGGAGGGCAAATTATGGATAGAAACTTTGTCTTAAAAACAGCGACAGACGGTGCACGTCTAATCTTTCGAGCAAGTTTGTTCCGTTCAGATAAGCAGTGAGGATAGAAACTAGATTGGAATTTTTCTGTTCTTCTCTCTATTCGCCGAGTGACATCCCTTTAGCGAATAGAGTATAGCGACTGTTGAAATGGTTGGATTGGATCCACGGTATATGCAGAGGTTAAATTGTTTAGAATCTTGTGGACCTGAAATTTAATGATTTCCATCCAAGATCTGCGTATAACTTTTCTAGCGATGTTCTCCTCTATGTTCCCGTCATATCTTGTGCAGCAGAACATTGAACAGATTCAAATTTTCCCATTAAATTTGATACACTAATGTTTTGACTGAATTCGCATACTTTTGCCGCGTTGTGGTAAATGACATTCCCGTAATCTAGGCGAGGTCGTACATAGAGACTATGTAAATTGTTTAGTGTATGCCTGGGCATATAGCTGGAAAGATATTTCAACATACCTACACCCTTTCCTGTTTTAATGGTAGCTGCTTTGATATGGCAGAGAATGACAACTTCTAATCAAGGAAAATTCCTAAATGCTTGTGTTCATTTACATTATTGACCGCCTAATAAAAGACTGGTTACTGCATCTACCCTCGTATGAAGCTCTTGTTTTTAAAAAAATCTTTAATTTGGAGGTGTGCCTTATTTTTAGTACTCAGTTGTTAGGGACTTAGTTAGAAAAAATAACTTTGTTAAAGGGTGCATTCTATTCAAGAAGACGCCTTGTACACGTGCAAGTTCAGTATTCAGCTAAAAACATTTGCTGTTATAGCAATTCGAAAAATGTAATATCAAAACAGACCCTTCTTCATATTCACATTCAAATTCACATTCAAAGGCATCGTGCATATGAATTTATCAAAATGGTAAATCAAAATTGACGGTGGGAAAGGAGTTGCTGCGAATATTTTGATAGGCAGCAGAGAATTAGACAGATGTTTGATCTTACTAATTGTGCGTTAGATGTGTTATTTGTTGGTAGTTTACATTATTTCATATATTTATATATGTACAGTATAATAATAGACTATAATATAATATCAAAGAATATCATAAAAATTATTCTTTTATATTTTATATTGAAGAGAGCAAGAGAAAGCCGAATCCAAAGACAAAAAAGTTCTGAAAATTTTAAAGGAGAAGGACAACAACATAAAAATTTTAGAAGGGGTAAGAATATTTATAGATATGTATACGATTTATTTTTTATAATTTGTTTGTTCATTATTGTTTTGGTTGTTGTATTGTAAATTTTCTATGGTATATATGCTCGAAGTGATTTTGTTATTCAAATATGTCTAAATTTTGTGACAAAAAAAAAACCAATTAAGTTTGTTTTTAATTATTATTGCTTCGTAGATTGCTGCAGATTTTGAAGTGCAACTGAAACATTCAATGGAACGGTTTGTGAAATCGTTTCAATTCAGAAAGTTGTTGCTAACTTTTGATTTATGAGAAATTTGTCTGTGGGGTTTAACTTTACTTTACTGATGCCAATGACATGTTAACAAATTTCAGAAATACTCTGCTATTTGGTGCGAAAGACTTGTTTTTTTCCCATTTAAACTAAGAGTTATGTTTGTTTAATATTTATTCATGTTTTGTGTATTCCTACTTATAACAAGACAATGATTGCATGGATAATTTATAAACTACATTTTACAATTTTTACACTTTGAAATGAACTTTACAGCGAAGATCATTTGTATTTCAAAAGCTGAATTTTGTTCTTTATGGGGAATATATTTTAAGCCAAGTGTATTGTATATATCTCTCATGTTGCTTGTATACATTGCATAATCCACAAGAAAACAATGAGACCAATTACTTTATCTCTTGGACAGGTCCTGACCAGATTACAAACGAAACTAGTGTTTTAAGCAATACATTATTTTTGATTTTAAGTCTTAATTTAAAAATAATTGATTCAGGTTATCTGGTCTTCTTGTGGAGCAAACAGATTGGCAAGGAAAGATGGCTGATCTTCAGAAAACCATTGGAAATCTCAACGAAGAAAAGAAATATCAGCAAGAAGTGGTAAACTATTTTTTTTTTTCATGCGTAATATATTATTTAAAAAAGCAAATTATTTATAGCAGGGAAGGACGTCTAGAAAATGAAAATCAAAACAGCTGGAGAAAATTTAGAATACGTTTTGAGATATCTAGGCAGTAGAATTACAATCGACGGAAAATCTTTATGAAGAAACACGAGCACGATTATCTCTTGCTAAATTAGAGCCCTTAAGGAAAAGTTTAAAGTTATCATTACAAACAAAGATCTAGCTAAGAGAGCAGTTTAATTGTTTTAATTTTTTTCCAGATGAAAGCAAGAGAGGCACAAGGCAACAAAGAGCAACAAATTCATTCAGACAACAATACTCGTTTAGAAAAAACAAACAAAGGTTAATAGTTGATTGTTTTTTAATCTTGTTTGAATTTTATTTTGTCTACAGGGCCGGGGTATGGGGGTGTGACACCTCCTGGAAATGTGAAACGGTATTTACTTGGCAATATCACCTCGCCTGGCAATTCAGCCTGCAAAACTAAGCTTATTATTTATCGGATAATTTCTACTCGACAAATGACTCGTGACAATCTCTTCCAAAATCGTCTGGGGCGTTTCCTGATTGTCTAACAACAATTATTAATGGCCAATCACGAACATTGTAGAAAATGGTATATACAATCATTGGTGACACTTGTATATTTCGTATATGCTCATACTTTAGAAGGGTTTACCCATTTGAGGGTTTTATTTTAAAGAAATTTGTTTGAGAAAGTATCCAGCAGCAAGTAACCAACAGCAATTCTGCGAAGAGTATTTCTACTTATATTTCTATTTCTACTTACTTTTGTATGAAGTAATATAAAAAGTTTGCATGTTGTCCTAATGTTGTTTTACGTAGATCATCATCATCAAGATCATCATCATTAGTGTTGTTTTTTATTTTTCTTAGAACTTGAAAATCGAGTAAAAGATATGGAAGAAGAAATTGATAAATTGACAAAAGAAAAATCAACTTTTGCAACAGTAATGGAATCAAATGAAGTGTTACGTGATAAAGTTAAGGTAGTTTCAATTTGAAAATAACAGCATATTTAGTATCATATTATTTAAATTTAAATTTTTCCTCAAAATCGACAATGTTGTGATTCATAAGAAGTATATAACATATAGAAAATATATTTCAAATATATATAAATAGGGTATATACATTGTCACTTATGTTTTTCTTCGTTATATTTAACGGAAAATACTTGTATTTATTTATCAAATATACATTTTAACTCAAAGTGATAGTATTTACTTTAAAATGATAGGATTTATTAATTGATTGTTTATTTATTACTATTTTAGGGTAAGTAGATTGATTATATTTAAACGTTTGTAATTTTATTACAGGTGCTAGAAAAAGATTTAGAATTGAGAAAACGCGAGGTAATAGTTTTTGCTAGATGTGATAATTTAATGAATATACACGTGGCGCAGTGGTTAGCACTCCTGCCTCTCCTCTTGCTTGAGCAACCGGGGCTCGAATCCCAACCGCGTCTCCCAAAGTTCACTCCGCTTTCTATTCTCCTAAGGTCGGTAAAGTGAGTACAAGCTTGCGGGGGTTTGTGGATGGTCATGTATAACCCGTGTCCCTCGAAATTCATCTCGAAACTTTTGCAGGCTAGGCGCGTTAAATACGATTAAATAGGATTGCAAATTCAGTGCTATTATCATTCTTTCAAACGACTACCTGGGGAAAGTCAGTATTTGCAGTACTTTTTGTTAATATTTTGTGATTTTTAAGACTAGTTTCCAGGTCGTTGTAAGAAAATTAAAGGATTCTAACGACTCTGAAAGGAGTTTGGTTTCCATTACGCCTTTCAGGTCGTGCAGAGTCATCATGCATGTCAGTTATCGGTCATGCATGAAAACAGAATCATGTGTCACAGCATTTTGCTTTTTCGTCAAAGTTTCTTTGGTTGATAATGGCAGGCTTCTACCCGTTGGGGTCGTCAGGATCGTTGGCTGGTTACTACTTGCGAAAATTACTACTGGTTACTACTTGCGAAAGTGTGGATCTTTAGGGTCGCTGAGATAGGAATATGCCTCTCTGGAACTCAGTCGTAAGGGTCGTTATAGTTGTTAGAAAATGTGTTTGCACCAGGTCGTTTGGGTATTTTGGGATTTCTGAAAAACCCAAACGACCAAATGGTAAGAAATTCAGTGCTTCTTTTTGTATCGAATTATAGGCTAGTAAGTAATAAAAACAATTATTTCTATCTTAAATATGACATCACGACTCATACCCTCAGCCAGGCCTCCCTATACATGAAAACACACGGTAATTTGCTATCTTTTTAATAAGATAAAATAAAATAAAATTGTAAATAAACTAATTTGCAATTCTTTTAGCATGAAGACAAAATAGATTCGCTTCAACTACGTGAATCTCAGCTCATTGCGGAGGCGGGCATTGTCAATGATCAATTGGAAGAAATTGAACAGAGGGATGCAGAAATTTTAGTCTTGAGGTATAACAAACAACTGACGAATCAACTCAACTGCTGATAAATCAATTTTATTTTTGCAAATTTTACCCATTTCATCAATAAATGCCTGTGAAATTCTATAATTTATAATTGAAATAATAGGGATAACCGATATCTACCAAAAGGTTGAAACCAGCTTGACGTTTTGGAAAGCTTTGAACATTATTTAAACATTAACATCAAAGCACTATATACCAATCGAAAGAGTATGATTTTCTCTAATGATTCCCTTTTTGCCAAGATTATGAAAATCAGCGGCTATTGACAAAGATGACAAAAAACCCATTTTGCATAATGAACACCTGTACTCTCTTAATAGTTCTTTATGATATCTTGAAACATATGCTAAATAAATATAAACATACTTTGAATTCTAGATCAGAACTTAAAAAAGTTAAAGCAGCGCATGAGGAATCTCTTGGACATGTTCAAGAGCAAAATATGATCATACAAAATTTACAATTATTGCAGAGTGAAACTCATCAAGGTCATTTTTATTTATTTTATTTTTAATTTAATTTTATCAGCATGTTTGAGTACATTACTCTCTGAAAGTAATCTTAACTTTTACAGAAATCAAATTCTGCTAGATTGTCTTAGATTGCATTAGATATTGGACGTAAGTAGGACTTAAATTCATAAGACTTAAATTCCTTTTAATCACATTGGCTTATTGCATTGTTTTCTTTTAATCACATTTTTTAAACGCATTTTTTTTAAGCGCAGCGCAAGTAAGTAAGTTTCTGGCTTGGATTAAGGTTCTAAATTCCACCATAATTTATAATTTTTATTCCACTATTATACTTACATCAAAATTTTGAATTTTGTATCTTTGTGTCAGAATGTTTTCCAATACGTAAATTTAAAAAACAAGGTGCTTAAATGTTTTTAAATTACTCTGACATATTCCAAGTCCATTATCAAATTTGTTTTATACTTATATTTTATTTTATATTTTGTAAATGGCTGAATTAATACCCCATATACATACGGTAAATATGAAATAAAACGCAATAAAACTGTTTTTTTATTTTATTTTTTTACTCAAATCCATATTTTACATTTACAGTTTTGCAAAACCAGCAAGACGGTTACAAATTGGAAGTAAAATCATATAAAAATGTGAGTTGATTTCATCTCGCTTCGTATCGCTGCTTAAGAATCGAATGTTTTTAATTTTATCGATTTATATTTTTCAGGTTTTTCTAAATCTAATCTGTATTAATTTATGTTAAATCACCTGTATTTTTCATTTTAAACTTAGTAGCGAAATGAAGCAAGTTGGTGTCTGATGTTTTACAAATCAAACACGATCTGATGTTTTACAAATCTTTTTTTATTGAAGACTTTGAACGATTTGAGGATGAAATGTATTGAGCTGCAATCAACAAACGAAAAACTTTATGGAGATTCTGAAGCATTGAGACAGGTAAAATGCTGTAAAAATTAACATAGTCACCGCTGCGAGGGAGGGGGAAAAAGAGAATTTGTCTTGGTGTTTATTCTTTGGTGTTGTCTCTGGTGTTTATTCTTTGTTTAAGATTTGAGATTTACGAAACGTTTAAGAGATAAATTGGTTGAGTTAATCTTTTCAACCCTGGATCAGCCATTGACTAATTGATATATAACATAAAATGTTATACGTTTAGGGGGTACCTGCCGACATAAATATTTATTTAAGATATTTTATTTTCGATTTGGCCCTTGTGTTATTTAGGCCTGGCTTAGTTTCTAGGCTGACGAAGCGTTTCTAGGCTGACGAAGCAACAATCTTTTTCCTTTCTTTCCTTCTTTACAGCAAGAGTAAAAAAAGTTTTATTTAAATTATCCGATCAAAAGATAGATTCATTAAAATAAAAAATACATATCAAATTAGAATTTCATTTTAAATTACTTTAAAATCTTCTAACAGATGCCTTGTTGCAGTTATTTCTTCGTTTTATTATTTTTATTTACTTAACTCAAGTAACTTTTCGTTGCTAGAGTCTTGGTTCTCGGCAAAAGGAAACCTTTGAAAAAGAAGTTGAAATTGCTGAATTACGGAGAACGATGGATGAACAATTGCACAGAAACGAAGGACTGGATTCAGGCACACAAACTCTTAATTTGGTACACGAGCTTTGTTTCTTTGTTTATTTAGAATAGGAGTATAACAAACAATCATCCATTTCTCATTTGAAATATAAATGATTTGCTACGTAAAAATCAGTTAAAACCAAATTAGAGCGTCATCAGTTAAAGGTTAAAGGTAAATGGCATATACTTTATTCTGATGTAACAATCATGTCTAGAGACGAAAATAGACAATTTTGATTTAATTTGAGTTCTTAACTTTCAGTTATTAAATCCTGTTTGCAATTGTTATTATTTGTTTTAATTTTAATAATTAATATTTTTAGGATTGCAATCGTTGTCGAGAACTTGAGGAGCGATTAGAAGATTTAAGTGAAGAAATGGAACACACAAAAGACGTCATACATGAAAAAACAAGGTAATATACATATATAGATACATAATTGTTGGTTTCTTACCAAAAAAGATCCCCTAAACATCAGAGATAAAGCTAATAAGACAATGTGTCCTCTCTTAGATACGGTATTTAAATTTAACTTTAGAGTAGTACCAACGTCTATGAGCTTATTTTTATAAACTTATCTAACCAAATGGCAGTAATGTTGGGGTTCCATTTCCCATTATCAACTCAGATCCATTTCCAAGGATCCAAACGTATTTTGCAGATACAAGATTGAACCATCTACCGAAAAATCCAAATTAAAATTCTGCAAGGTCTATACTTGTGATAAATACACCTTTCTTGGTTGTTTACGGAGAATTAGGCAACATCCCTGCAAATCGGTGTCACTACTACGTACCATAACATACTGGCACAGGATTTCCCTATAAAACAACAATATCTTGATCAAAATATCTTGATGATGATGATCACAACGATATTTTCTTTTTTGATAATATAGAGATATATAGTATTATTATGTATAGAAAAAAGTAATCGTCGATATTTATTGCTTTTATTATATTTTAGTTCAATGCACCCTGATGTTATTTTCCCTTACAGGCGAATTTCGTCTTTGGAAAAAGTATTAAATGAAAGAAGGAAGAGACCTATTGTTTCCAGTGAAAGTCATCTGGAAGTCGGCAGTGAAGTAAATTTCTTTTTTCATCCTTTGCTTCAATCAGAAATGTACAAATATATTTATTTTAAATTAACAAAAGCACAAAATGCAGTTTCCTACGAAAATTTTAATATTTGAGAGAGAAAGAAACTCAAAAGAGAACAGAACATTAAAAAAAGCAGCTATTCAGGCGTTATACTGATATTCAAATTAATCATAAAGCTATGCTTTCCATCAATATCTAAATATTGTTAAACTACTCAAATTACGTTACACCATATGGGTGGCTTGTTACAAGTTTCCCTTGTGATAACAGTTCGTTATTTTTTTATTCGTAAACTCAAACAAAAATGACTTAATTTAGTTATCAATGCATCTTTCTAACTATGCTAAAGATTCAATAACATACATTTTATAAGTATAGCAAGGTCAGTCTAGTAGTTACGGTAAGGTCAATCTAGTGTCTGTTAGTATCGAGTTCATACGTTAAGAAACCTTTGTTTTCATACTTATGAAGTTTTTGAAGGGGAGGGGGGAGGGGGTTACATCCAACTTACAAAATCACTATCGATGTGTGTGTGATCAATGTAAACTGGCTAGAACCTTTTATATGACCTAGTCTCCTGAGCTTATCCTTTGCAGCACTGGGAGCTATCTGTCTCATGGAAACCTGGTCGCCTGATATGTCATGGGCTGAGTTTATTTATGGTGTGAGTAGATTTGGTAAAGTTTTATTTAGCTAACATCAAATGGTAACTTACAAACTCATTCTTGAAGGATTTTTCTTTATCTGTGTTTTAGTATTCTGGAGAAAATGATTTGCGATCGAAATTAGAAATGAAAATAAGAAATTTGGAGAGAGAGGTTGAAGATCTGGATTCATTGCTAGCTTTAAAGGTTTGAAAAATCCTGCACTTTATTAATTTAATTATGTATATATTCAAGTCATCAAAATGTATATTCCTTCCAGATATTTTTATGGTAAACTTTTATCTTTGATCTAGTTGCTTATTGTGTTGAAAGAAAAACACGTGATATTACCAGTAAAAAACATTTTTTTATTAATATAAGTTAACTATAGTATTTAAGAGAAATGTTTGTTTGGTAATGGTTTGTTTATGTTTAATAAATAGGTAAATACCAATAAAACAAATTATTCTATTTTTATGCCTTCTAGAACTAGTGAAACTTCTACTGATACAATTTTAATGGGTGATAAATTAAGTAGAGCTGAAGACATTAAATATCTTGGCGTAAAGATAGACAATAAACTATCTTGGACTTCCCATAATAATAAAATGAAAAACGAAATTATTAAATTTACTTCCATATTTGCTAAAATTAGATATTCAGTACCAAAAGAATGCCTACTGACCTTATAGGACTCCCTCGTTACGTCTAATATAGGTTATGGACTTGAAGTTTATGGTGTAGCTACAACAAAGAAAATAAACGAACTTCAAGTCAAGACCTCTAAACATAAAACTTTCAGTAAAAAACTCAATAAAAACATTATTTCTACCTACTAAAATTAACTGCGAATTATAATAACCAGCAAGACTAACATATTAACAATACTAACCACACTGATTTTTACTAACACTTTATGTATCTTGCTGTTAAACTTTTGGCTTTGTATTAGCATATATACATATATATGTATTAATTTTAGCTTCTGTTGTGTATCTTGAATTGTTTAAATATTGAATTGTTTATGTTGTTGTTGACATTTTAAAATAATAATTTTTTTCATAGGATAATGAACTAGAAGAAACTAAGAAGGCGCACACACGAAGGCTGCGCAGGTACAAAGATTTACGAGCGAATTACCAAATTGTAACCAAGCAACTGTTAACTTTTGAACAAAAACCAAAGTGAGTATATTATATTACTTTATTATCAACAAAACAAAAACAATCGATAATTGTAGTTTATATATTATATAAACTACAATCAATATATATATACATATAATATTTAAATTGCTTCAACCCTTTTTGATTTTTCATAACATTATGTTACACAAGCCTAAGTGAAATTTATTGTTTAACTTTGAGCAATCTAACTTAAAAGTTTTTATTTTCAGATTATTGGTAAATTTGCTAAAAAAAGTCTCTTTCTTTCTTAATCCAAAAAAGGAATTGAGGGGACTTAAAATGAACATAACAAACGAGAAAAGAACCTGAAGGTTGAAAAGTTCTCAATTTGTACAAAAAAGAAATATACTTTGGGCAAGTCTAGATTTTTGATGGCAAGGATAGCATTTCTTGAATTTTGCCATTTCTCTTCTTTGTTTCATATCAAAATTTACGATATTTTTTTACAGAAAAGCATTAAACGATATAGAAACACGTTCTGACCCAAAATCTCTTCAACAAGAGAACAGCGATTCTGTTTGGAATGAACTTTCCTTCTTCCGGAAACAAAATCAAATTCTCAAAAAAGAAAGGTAACTTTGTTGAAATTACTACTTAAAAAAAAGTTGACATCCGCTAACTCGACTGCCCGTTATCTCAAACATTCGCTATTTCGAACAAATTTTCATTTCCCCTCGCAAGACTTTCTTATGAAATACTGCCCGTTAATTCGAACATTCTCTGTCTTGAACAGATTACAATTTCCCATGAGAGTTTGAGATAACGGATGTCAACTGTAATGAAATTTTATATACCGACCGGTGCGGTCCATGGGACTATATCGACTGGTGCGGTCTATGGGGCTATACCGACCGGTGCGGGTGACTAAAAAAAAAGCACAATTAATTTACAAGAAGAGCACAATTAATTGTAGCAATGTCAAGTATTTTACCAGCACATTAAAAACTGATGTAGTTTTGCCTGTTTAAATTTATAAGCGACCTGGTTATGATGCATGGTATAAGTTGTTATGAGAGATCAATGACCTGGTTATGATGCATGGTATAAGTTGTTATGAGAGATCAATAAATTACCTTGTTGCAAGTTGCCATCATTTCATATCACATTTAAGAGTTTATCAGTTTGGAAATAAAACATGAACTTCATTTTTGCAGGGAAGAGTTTGAAGAGGAAATTGACAACCTACGTGTTCACAATGCTGCAAATAAAGTAGAAATTAAAGATCTTAAATTGCAGTTGAATCACCAATTAGATGGTAAATAATATTGCATTTATTTATATAACATTTCATCATCTATTTGAAGAGTGCACCTTTGTTTGTAAAAAATAAAAATTCTTTCCACACGAAAGGATTAAAACGCTGTGCACATTTGGGTCCGTTCTTACTTTCTTATTATACTATATATCCAGCACATATTTATAAATTAATTTTGTCCGATTGAATTTGGATTTCAACTAGTTTCATTATTAATTTTAAAGGATATCAACAGAAAGATTCATATTTTTAAAGCAGAAATTAATGATAAAGAAATATCCGTTAATTGAATAGTCAATTAGCTATATGCCATTAATAAATAAAAACAGACGTTTCAGGCTGTGCTTTTCATTGGTGTGAAATTTTAAAAGATTTTTGTCTTTTTACTTTGTAGAGTCATTGAAGTTAAAAAATGAAATGAGATCCAAGGAAAAACATGTCAGCCCAACAAAATTATATTCTCTTGAAACTCAAATGGAAATGTGGCGTAAAAAGGTATGTTTGAAATTATGTTTTTCTTTTTACTAGGATAGGATCTATTTACTAATAATCAGTATTATTTCATGGGTAATACTCAATAGTTTAACTTTTTCCCAGTTTATCATATAGTTTATTGGAATTTCGGTGTGATTGTCATTTATTTATTAAAACAGTTCAGTACTCTTCTTCTTAATGAGATATAGACTTGGTACACGTGTTCCTATGTTTCCTTCTGTTTCTTTGTTATATCTTAAGCACTTCACTCCACTATGGACTCATGACATTACATTTTAATTATTTTAATACAATACTTTTGTTGCAGGCAAAAGACTTTGAAAATCAGATAAATACGCTATCGACTGAAAACGAGACTCACAAGCAAAGAGAGAGGTTATAAATTTTAAACATATATATAAAATTATTGTTCCTTCTTGTTCACTTGCAATTTGAAAAAAACCGAAGCTGGGTGACAGGCGATCTGTATAGAATTTGGAGACCCTTGAAAATTCACTTTACAACAAAGTTTCTTTTTAAGTTTCGAATAAAATTAGGATTGAAGCTTGTTTTAGTTAAACCAATTTTTCGATCAATATCTTCGTATTCTTTTCCTCCTTTGAGCATTACGTAGCATAACTGCGGAGGAGCTGGTGTCTAGCACCAATTTGAAAATTTAACTCTGTTTAAATTGCTTTAAAGATGGTTAATGAAGCCAGTTTGAATTCAATGTGAGCGGGCATTTTGCTAAACTAGGTTAATTTACACCGCACATTTAAACCAATTTAAATATTAATGTGAATGAGGTATAGAAGTGTCAGTGTGAACGTGGTATTAGCCTAATTTAGTTTTAAGTTTTAAGTAAAATTTTTGATGGGTAGTAAACAAGATATAATTTTTTTTCAGATTCTACAAACAAGAAATAATGAATTTGACGGATGAAATTGACGAAATTCACAAAAATATAAAAGAAAAGATAGATGCTGAAGTGCAAGCTTCTGAGGAAATTCTTGAAAAGCAAGCAAATAAATCATTAGACAAAATTGCTAATTCATTCATTACACAAGATCGTTTTTTCGTAAGGATTTTTGTTCAAGTCACAGCAAAGATTGTTTTTTACTATGTTTAAATTTTTATTACTCTCTTCCTGTTTTTATTTTATTTTTCATTTTTGTTCTTCTTGTTTATATTTAATTTACATTACTCAATATTTTTGTTTGTAGGATAAGGATATAAAAAAAACAATGAGATCAAATATAAAACCTAAATTAGTTTGTTAGATTTTATCCCGAGTGTCCCAAAAAGGTAACACGTTTGATCTTACTGCATTGGTTTTATAATTTTATTTCAAACGTTGGAATACTGCTACTAGCCACAGATAGCCTGATAACTAATGAAAATGTTCAGATCACATTGATCAGCAGCGGAAATATTGGAACTTTTCTCTTCAAGAATTTTTGGATTTAGCACATGTCAAGATTTAAAGAAACTTCTTCACTTTGATAGTTTTGATAGGAACAATTCACAGTGAGTGACACTTTCAATGATTTTGGAAAAGACAGTGACCAGACAGATAATGTTAGGGCATTGTTTGCCTGACTACACAAGAATTGAAAAGATTCAGTTCTGAAAGGATCCAAAGCCTAAAAGATCTTCACTAACGAACGGCTCTGTTTTTGTTTTTTCAAACTGTCCACTCCGCTCATACACTTGTATTTTCCCTAAGTGAGTTCTCATTCTTTGTTAGTTACCAAGCGTTCTATTTCAGGTAATCTATCGTTAGTTACCAGGTCTCTAAATCCTAAATTTGATATCATCTTGGGACCAGAATCTCCAACTAAACTATCTTGGCAACATTCAGTAAAAGCTACCATGATATTTAAATCATTAATAAAATATCTACAACATTTATTTGTGTTAGGTATTTATTTTTCATTCAAATTTTTGAAATTGAATGCTCAAATTTTTGAATTTGAATGGGAGCTCCACGAGTGGTTCGTGCGTTGTCTAGGCCGTCTTAGTCAAAGCTCTGGTTTTGTGCTGATGGCAAATCTGGTGTTTACATATAAACATTTCATTACCCAACAAGCAAGGAATCTGAGTTTTAAAATCGAATTATAAGGTACTTATTCAATATTACTGCTTACATTATATTTAATGTATTAAGGCAGTATCTTTGTCATTGGACTTGGTCAAACGTGTTTTCATCTTTTTGGGACAATCGGTATAAGATTTAGATTTTGAGAAATTAGTGACCGTCTGTCTTCGTTTAGGTGGAACAAATGATCCAAACAAGTCCGATATCTCCCTACAAAATAAGATCACACGTAAAGCCAATCACTCCTGCCAACCAATCAACTCAAGGAACTCAAACAGAAAATACGTTGACAAGTTCAGATGATGAATTTTCACCTCCAAGGCTAAAGAGAAAATATAAAACTGACGAAATTATAAGAGGAATAAACAGAAGAAGTCTCCGGAAAAAAGATTTGCTCTCGTTGAATGATCTTCGAACACCTGGAAAGAAAATACTCAGAGAGGACCAAAGTTTGTCTCCTGGAAAGATTAATAAACGAAAAAGGCTACCGCCACGAAGCAGCCCAGCTGCGAGGGAGCACAGTAGTTTAAAATTAAGGATAATTAGCTTGCAGCAACAAGTAAGATTTCGTTCGCTCTTCTTAATTTGTTTACTTATTTGTTTTCTAATTTATAACACTGAGACAAAAATAGCTTCGTTTACTTTATGGCTAAGTGCAATGTCGCCTTTGGAATAATTTTGGAATAACGTGTTTTTGCTATAATGATAAGATAATAAGTTTTCAGGACAACTGGGTGCAATTATTTTTCCTCTTTGCCTACCAACACGCAGATAACAACTTTTTTCTTTAAAATTTGTTATACGTTGTTTGTAAATGTTTTTACTAGCTTTTTAGTGCTTTTAAAATTAAAATTGAACAAATTCATTCTTTTTTTTAGGTTGAAATTATGCGAAATGCGAAAGGAAAACTTTCCAGTGAACTGGAAGAAAAAACCGGAAAAAACGAAGTCTTGAAAGGAGAATTGACACAAATCACAAAAAAACTTGACATGAATAGAAATTCACTTCAGGTATGTTTATTTTGAAAATTTATTTGTGCAACAAATTGGTTTTAATTTCATTTTTGTAGCGAAAAATCATGATAGAGAATTTGAAAACTGCTTTTAATTCTAGTTTTTTTTAATTTGGATCATTATATTTTCTTGATTTTGAGTTTCATTTTTCGCAGAACTAAGAAAGAACTGTTTCAGTGCTATTTTTATTTAATTCAAAATAATCTTTAATTAATGCGATTGCTAAGATAAATAATTTAATCCCCTCTGACTTTTGATAATGTTTTAGCGATTAACAGAAGAGCTTGAGAGATGCAATCGTGATCGGGATGAATTCAAGAAAGAACTTGAAAAAGAAAGAAAGGCAACAAAACCACATGAGATTGGTTTTAAGGAAATGGAGAATCGATGGAAATTAGCAACGACTGAATGTTCAAAATTATCTTTTCAAGTAAAAACTTTGCGAGGAGAAAATGATATGTTGAATGCAAGGCAAAGAGAATTTCAAGAGAGGTTGATTTGAAAATTGTTATCTTTTAATTGCTATTTATAGTTTTTATATTTGGGTTTATTTTTTTTCTTGATTTTTGTTTCATTATTCGCAGAATTTTGAAAGATATTTCGGTGGAAAACAGCTTAACTTATAGTTAATTCTGTAATTGCAGACGCAGCAATTGATTAATAATACCTTGATTAAGGACAAGTTGCATTTTACTCTCGCAATAGTCAAGAGGGTCTGACGAAGATATTTATGGTTAACAAATAATTGCATTCAATGATGACAAATCGTTTTTTGACAGCTGTTAACGTTTTGTCATCAGGATCACTGAACAATGTATTTTTCAATTATTCATTTTTATGCCACTGAATTAAAAGTTTACAATAAAGTTTCTAAAAAGGGTAAAATATTACAAGCATGTATCATTTAAGTACAATAGTTAAAATCCAAAATTTATTACAAAACCACGTACCCTTAATCTAGAGTGGCATGGATAGCATTGAAAGATTAAAAGACCTTGACTCCTAATGGCCCCCTTAGAGGTTTTAAAGGGAAATATTCATTCCTATTTTAGAAAAAAGGTGCTAGTATTATTGATAAATGGAAGCATCGTTGTTCCATAATTTAGGCCCTAGATAAGATAAGCAGTTTTGCCCAGAGTTGCTTTTACGCAAAGGGAGGTACAGTTTCGTCTTTCGATCTTGTAATGAAACGTATATACTTTTGTGTATTATTTCTTTAATAAATACAAAAATATTGCTTCTGAATCTCAACGAACGATTGTTGAGGGTCATTTAGAGGAACATGGGAACATGCCTATATTTAGAAGGGAGCAAGGAACAAGAGGAAAATTTTAAGGGAGGTGGAAAACATGGATGGTTACTGTAGATAAGGGCAAACAAGCAGTCAAGATTTTACAATTTAGGCAAGGCTTTGCTTACAAAACAATGAGAGAACATTTGCAGTTTCAGCAAGGGAACAGAAGGAATACGGACTCCCCCTTTATGACCCTAATTGTACAAAAAGAAGAGTGCAAATTCCTTCATTTGACAAATCTTGTTTTTTCAGAATATTGCGCTTGGAAAGACAATTAAATCAAAAGAAACAATTGGTTGAAGACATCAAAGATAAACTGAAAGAATCAACTCAGGCAGTGACTAAAGAGAAAGAAAATTCGGTAGGATTTTATTTCTGTAAAGACAATGAAAAACAGAAAGCGAATTGCACTAAAGTTTCATCTTTAAAAGTTCGTTTTGATTTCCCTTTAATTGACAGCCTATTGTTTTTTATTGTTCTGATCAGAATTCAGTTTCTGAGTTTTTTATAAAAAGGTTCCTTAAAAGCCTGTACGATACCACAGGAAATGCAATGCATATATATATATTAACTTTTTAAATAAAAAAACAGAAAAGACGCAAACAAAACTATAAATTTAATAATACGTTTGAGGCTAATATTTCATGGGTTCTATCTCTTCTTTGGCATACATGGGTTCTATATCTTCTCTATTAGCCTCAACTTATTGTTATATTTATGTTTTTTTGTCGTTTTTATCTTCTAAGACGCAAGAATCGTTGGTCTGAGCGAGCAGCCTGTACTAGTGGCCTTTTCTCCAAAGCACATTAATATTTACTTTGTTGCCATTAGGCTAAATTATCTAAGTAAAAGTAACGTTTTTGAGAATGAAATTTTGGGCTCGCAATGATCAAAACACAAAAAATCGCAGAAAATGGCCGCAGTTGAACATGAGTTATTATGTTTGTTGATCAGTTGTTGTTGTGTTTGTTGATCAGTTGTTGTTGTTTTTATTGATCAGCAGTTGTTGTGTTTGTTGATCAGTTGTTGTTGTTTTTGTTGATCGGTTGTTGTTGTTTTTGTTGATCAGTTGTTGTTGTGTTTGTTTGTTGACCAGTTGTTGTTGTGTCCGAAATTATTATGATCTTTGGATGCAGGTTGAATTATTTAGTTGCGTTTTATTTCATGCAAGCGTCCCCACTAAGAGTGGTCAAGACCGTCTTTTTTTTATTCATTCTTCAAAACTTCACTAGAAATAATTAAAACGTTCCATTTACTATTTAATTTAAAAATTATGTTATGAGGACACTGAAACATCAAACTCGTCATGGAAATTTCTTCTCTCTAGTTTTTATTATAAATATTTTAATCGCAACCAATATGATTTGTTTTTGCTTTAAAAAGTCATGAAAACACAGAACACAAACATTCAGGGTAGAATGTGTCGTTCAAAAAATAAATTAACTGATTGTGTATTTTTGTCTTTTTTCTTTTTTGCATTGCAAATTTTGACACAATTAAAAGAAATATGATTTTTAAACATTAATTTGCAGATTAACAACGGGCTATAAACTTTAGATGTTACTTGTTTGATCTTTTCCGCTTGTTGCAAACTCCCTGATCAATAGGCTTATATGTGGTCAGGGCTGTGAGACAAGGATCAGTAAATATTTTCAATGGGAAATCGTAATTGTGGAAAGCCATTTTTAAATTTGAATTGATCTAAGAGCGAGCGAGCGAGAAATGAACTGGGAGAATGAAATTTTTCCCACCTTGTTCCCACTCTTCCAGTACGTTTCCCGCTCGCTCTCAGATAAGTTGAAATTGTAAAATGGCTGTCCATAACAACTATTGGTATGCTTGTTATGATTTTACATTGCAAAAATCTACTGATCCCTCTTCCCACAGCCCTCGATATGGCTAGGCAACGCAATAGTATTAAATATGGCTAGACAACGCAATAGTATTAAAAGTGGTACAGAAAATGTTTAAATATACAATTTTAATTGCAGGTAGAATTAAAGAAAAAAAACAAAAGTTTAGTTTTGAAAGACGAACAGCAAAAGCAATATGTATGATTTTTTTTAAATGGTATTTCAGTTTTATTACTCTTAGTAGTATTTCTTTTACCATGGTCATAATCAGAAGTTTCTTCATTTCGTCGATTTTTGAGGCTCTGGAACTACAGCACTACCGCACAGTTAAAGGATTGGAACCAAGGCTTGATGTTTGTTGTTTTTGACTTAATATTTTACGAGAAAGCGTCCATAGAGTTTATATTTTACTGGATAGATGAAACTCTCTGGGAAATCTTTCTTCAAAGCAAACTTTTGGTCACGTAGACTGGGTACAAAAAATAATTTGATTTCCTTGCACATGTTATTTTTAATTATTTTAAAAAAATGCATATTTAATTATTTAGTTATTTATAAATATTTTAAAAGCCCCACAAAAGAAAATTTACCGCAGTTAGTGTTTCAAAATTTGGCTAAGACCTCTGTTGTCCCAAAGGTATTTCCGCACAGTTTAATCCTTGTCGGTATTTTTTACGTATTGAACTGTGTGCACAAGGGTTAGATTACTTTGGATTACCGTAGAATAAAGAGACATGAATATGAATATCAAAGTTTAAAATTAATATCAGATTTCACATTTGCAAACATTTATTAATAATAATATCAGATTTCACACTAGCAAACATTTATAAGCAATCTTTTCATAACATACGAGGAATAAACTATGCAAAACCTTTTTGACTCTCAACAGGTAGAAGATTTAAAAAATAGAATAAATCAACATTCCATAGACAAATTGAGTTTGGTTGAGAAGTTTCACTCTTGTCAAGAGGAATTAAAAAGAAAGGTAAAAATTTCCACGGCTTTTTTAAATATTGTTCTTAATATTTTTCTAACTTTTATTTTGCTGCTATTTGTAATGCCATTTTACACTCATTCGTATACAGGCTGGTACTTCCTTCCATTTTCAATACCAGCTTTCCCAATGCCCAATTTCGCTTTCTTTACTCATTCATCTTTACGGACGTGCCCATCTTTTAAGCACAGTCCTCAAATAGCAGTACAGTAAGGCCCCTAATTTAAGAAAATACTGATGTTATCTAAGAAACTTCTAGGCTCCTTCTCTCAGAAGAACAAAAGATTATTTTCTTTAATGCGGGGCCTTACTGTAATTCCAAAAAGCCTTTTAATGATAAACGTATATTGCTTCATTATTGGTTGTCAATTTTGATGTTTGGTTATTGTTGCTGTTTATTGAAATTTTATTGATTGTTTTGGGTTTTTTAGTCCCGTCTTCTGCAGCAAAGTCAAGAATTGTGCAACCATGCAGAACAAGCGGTAAGCGAAATGGAAAAGGCAGCATTTGATCAGTTACATGAACAGGCATCTCATCAGGAAAAAATGCATCTAAAGATCAAAGACGAACTTGGTATTGAACATGCAAAAACACGGGAATATAAGTCGCTTTTAAAGGTATACTACACGCAGTAAGCTAGAGCATATGCCTAGAGGCGATTCAAGCATTTTCATAAAACGTCTCTTGATGTTTTTAAAAAAACGTTTTCGTCAATTTTAACTATAATTAATTCAAGCTAAGTTCATTCTTAGTAATTAAAAAATTTATTGAAATGTTTATAAAGTAAATCCAAACATAGACCTATATGCAAGCCGGTTAAACTGCCAGTTAAAACATTTTGTTTCCTTCAGGCCAAATCATGAAGCTTTTGCTGTGGATGCATTTATGATTTGCTGAGAAAACTCGACATTTTATAAAGGCCTTTCCCCCTTTTGATAATTTTGTTTTTCTTGACGTTGATCTAAAATGACGTAGACGTTTGCCAAAATCTACTAAGTAATCCTTGAGCTACGCTGTAGGAAAGCTACGTTTATGGCTTTCTCGAAGAAGCTATGTGTAGTATTTTAGCAGATTGCAGCAGTAGAAATTTGTTGTTGTTGATTTTTTTGTAATATTTGTCTGAGGAAACGATGTGCTGTCATGTCACGGCCTGGCAACTTTTTGCCTGAGTACGCTGAAAGGCCACTAATGTAACCCTAAAACTGAATCATTGTTCTGCTAAGGCAACATGCCTCTATAAAATTACCCACAGTATTTACCCAAGTATTACTAATGTAACCCACAGTATTTGCAGCTATAATAGAAGTAGCCATTTTGCACGACTTGCATTTCTATTGGGCTTGATACCAACAATACAATGTTTTTATAGACATTTAAGCCCACACATTGCAATCGTTGCAAAACAAACTATCTTTTCATAAATCCTAAAGGAAAATGAGGAACGAACCGACTCCTTTGAAATATTAACTATACTTTAAAATATTAATTGGGTAGATTAGTGGGTAGGCAAACGACGTAGCAAACTATAAATTAAACTGTCTTTAATTTATTTAATGGCCACCCTTCATAAAATATATAAACATATAAACATACAGTTTTGAAATGTTGTATATATTTTATCATATGTATCGCATTTGTGTTTACAGCAATAAGTACTTTATGTTAGAGTCTTTAACGTCATTTTCATCATCATTTGCATCATCATTTTCAGGGTTTCGTTGAAGCTTTGTTGAAAGACGCTCATCGCCTGCGAGTTATCATCAGCGAACGAAGAAGGCAAAGAAAAGAAGAAGAAAAAAAACTTCGAAATGCGAAGTCATCTATGAAAGAGGCACGTGATATTGCATGCAGCATACTGGACATGACGAACCGAGATCTTGAAGAATTTATGGAAGATGAAGATGAAATGGTAAGAGTTTTGGAAATTTCATTAATTTAATTTCATAAAGAGAAAATTTATCAAAAATTAATTAAAGTACTTGTTTTAATTCCAAACAAAAATTTAGGTTTTCACTCCCAAGAAGCCAAAACGCCACATTTTTTGTGGGACTCTTGATTCATGAGAGTACTCTCTGATTGCAATTTTGTTCATTTGGTGATAAATACTGCAGGGCCCCTTCTAGTGCAAATTGACAATGCAGGCCAATCCACGGACCACAGAAACACAGTCATGACAATAAACACCAAGTTAAACTTAACTTGATCCTTGTTTGTTTTTAAAAGTTTTAACTTTGGATAACAAACACGCCCTTATGGATTAGGTTTACTATTCATTAAAGCTTATGATTTTTTTAACTTAATTAGTTTCGTTATTACCAGTTGTACTGTATGGAGTTTAAAATCAGCACCTGCTGTGACACCACATAGAATGTCAGGCCGTATCTTTCAAGCACCAAAGATAGTATCTTTTCACAGACAACTTACCAAAAATAACACTAAAACGTATTTACCATGAAATTTCAAGCTGAATTATTTGTTACCACCCAACATATTTTTTTTATAAACGTTTCTTATAAATGTAAAGACAACATAAGACAAGCCGAACCTGAATTATTATTGTTACGCAATCTAACCAGCAATATTATTGTTACTGCGACTAACCAGCAGTTATTTCCTGAGAATTACATTGAAAATTGAACTTGCCTGTTAAAGTGTCGTACTATTGAAATAATAGAAATTATGAAATGAAAGTAAAAAAAAATTTAGTTCGATATATATTTCATTTTTTGCCAAAAGAGCGAGAGTTGGAAGGGATACACTTCCTAATGAACGGGTACGTGACACTGCATGGAGGTGTTTGAGGGGAGTAGATTCTCTAAAAATGGGTACGCCTTTTAGCTAAAATGCTTCAGCGTTGGGTTAGATATTGATAATTGTCCGAAATGTTTGGTAGTTTGGGATGAAGCACAACATAAATGTTGGGTGTGCACGAGATAAAGATGGGTGGGTTTATAAAGTTTCATCGGCACACTCCCGTCCGATTGTGGGGCGTATACCTCCCCTGGGAAGCATGTCCACATAAAATTTCATGCACAAATGCCCGGGGGCCGGGGAAATGTTTCTGGCGAATGCCCGGGGGCCGGGAACTGAGAAAAGACACATTCCCAGTAACTTTATATACAAAAGCATTTAGTATTGTCAAATGCCCCGGGGGCCGGGAAAAAATTAACAGTCAAATGCCCGGGGGCCGGGAATTTTTTGTGTGCAAATACCCGGGGGTGTGGTCAGGCCAGGAATTGAACGAGACATTAGCGGTGGTTAATATGCGGCGAAGAGATTTACACTGGATCAAATATTTGCCAACTCGCTGATCATCTACTGTACTAGTCAAACCGGTTTTGAGACCGCGTTGTCTTGTTTTATAACTTGTTTTATTACTTGTTTTTATAACTTGTTTTTATCTTTGTTTCAATACCCATTGTTTTGTTTTGTGTCAATGCTGGTCGACTTTGTTTGCCCGTTTGCCACAGCGTCTGGCATGTGTCAGGACAATGAATTGTATTTAGTTTTAAACTAAAACAGTATTCTTTTAAACAAAAAGCGGCGGATTTAGTTACGGGTCCTTGATGAATCTCTTCAGGTTGATAACAAAAATAAGTCTCGCACGTTAGCCAATCAACAATTACACATTTCAAAAGATGGGCATCAGGCAGGAAAGATCAGGCATCAGATGGGCATCAGTCATACAGAAAGATGGCCATCAGCCGTCAGGCATTAGTCATACAGTCATAAGAAAGATGTATCTTCAATTCAAAACTTCTCAAATCAGAGGAATTATTTCTAGTTTGGTCCTATCCTCCAGTACTGTTGAGATAAAAGAGAAGAAAAACAGTATATCAGACATTAGAATCCTAAACTCTTTACTAAAACTCTAAAACGGTTTATGCAAATTCTGGCTCATTGCGAGGATGATTAGCCTAAGCGCACAGGCTCGGCTCATTGCCTTTGGGGGCCTGTTTATGTGGAGAAAATTTCCCCGGCATTTCCCCCGGTGAAGCGGGAATTTCGTTAAGCCGTGATCACGCCTCGTATATCTTTACTACATAAAAAAACCCAAGCGTTCACATGAGAAAACATTACCCGGTTAGCCGAGATCTCGCTTGAGCACTACCGAGATCTCGCCTGAGCGAGGAAATATTTTCCCATATGAACACAAATTTCCCGGCAAAGCGGGGAAATAAATCTTCTTTTGAACATGCGCAACCCACACTTGTCATATTCAAAATGACTGAAAGTGATGGAGCTGCAAGGTCCGCAAATCTTTTCAACTTCTGATTATAAACACTTTGCTTTCTGACATTGTAACTTATCAAAAAAGCATTCCTTTTGATCACAGCAACTCCCCTTACCAGTAATAAGCTTTGCAATTGAAGAACTATAGACAAACTATAGAAAAATTAGACAAAAGACCGTTATGCTTATACGCGCCAAAAGTATAAATCGCGTAAAAAGTCACGTGGTTCATAGCAACATCGGCAAGGCGGGAAAATGTCTGCAAATGAACAGGCCCTAAGAGGAATTTAGTTGAATGAAAATTTTTAACTGATATTATACTCACTTTATGTTAAATTGTTTTCGTTTAGAATAGTTATTAGACGATGTATCAGATGATATTGTGTCAAATCATTTGAAAAAAGATATATTAATAATAAATGTTTCTGGAAATCCTCAGTTAAACTTATGGGTTTGGAGACCATCTTTGATAACCCCTCTCACTCCAATTAAAATAAATTGTCAAAACCAAATTAAGAGATGGATTTTTTATGTTATTTCCTTTAATCTAACTGCACTAATCTTTGATTGATATAATAATAATACACCAACTTATTTTAAGTTAATTTTAAGTTATCTCAGTTGGTGTATTATTATTATTATTTGTGCCCTCAGTGTGTACGTGCCCTCATCCTTTTTTTTTCTTACTTGAAATAACGTTCAGAAAAGTACAAAAAAGACAATCAACATATAATATAACGTATTTACGATTAACACATAATATAACGTATAACCATATGGTATAACGTACGAATTAACAAAATATAACATAATGCAAGGATAGCAATATATAGTTTCCACAAAACTTCAAGAAAGAGACTCTCATCAAAGAAAATTTATGTAATTTATATAAAGGGCAAACGTGACGTTACAAAAATCTTAAAGTTGAAAGGAATGTCAAAACTGCAAAATGAATTGTATTGAAGATAAAATTATTTCCTTGTGGAGGTATAACAATATGAGTTATAGGTTCATAACATAACAATATAAAGAAGCAATATCTAACTCCAGCTATTTTAGAATCTCAACACGTCTGGACAACTCTAGACAAGGTGGCCAAACGACTGGATTGTTTACTGGTCTGGACAACTCTGGACAAGGTGGCCAAACGACTGGATTGTTTACTGGATTTTTGTTGAGAAAAAAATCCAGTGAAAAATCCAGTCGTTTGGCCGGGGCTTAAAAGAGCACTACATTCCTGTAAAGTTCGGGCAAAAGTTAAATACAAATTTTTTAACTTTAGGCACATTTTTTCTCTTAATTTATAGATTGGACCAAATTATTTCCACAAATTTGACTTGGAATGATTTCAGTTCATGAGCATCGTAAATACATAGTATTCCATATTAAGAACGACCCCCGTCTTGAAACACTCAACTCTCTGTCAGTGTGGCAAGGGGGAAATGTTGAGCAATATTTGTTTGACTGTGTGTAACTGCTTATCAACAATATTTGAAGGGTAAATTGCGCTTTGAAATTGAGTTTCAATCTGTTTCTTTGGATGTGGGACATGGAAAATGGCGGTCATCACATTTTTATCACTCTTATTTATTTTGGTACAAGTTACAGAATTAAATGGAACGAATATCTGTGAGTTTTATATCAATTTTTATGATGAAATTTATGTCTATGAAGTTTTATAAACCATTACGTGGCTTGATTCATAACATTTATAATTCTAGATTTTTTCATTTGCATTTTCTAATTTTTTGAAATGTGCAAACTTCATAATTGTTTTTGGATTAACAATAATAATTCCATGCTTCCGTAAAAAAAAGCTTTGCCCTCTACATGCATTGATAATATACACAAGTATCTCTGCGTGTTTATTTTCATCTCGAGTTTTTTTTGCAAAATAAAATGTGTTTCTGGGTACTATTATATCTTAAGAATGATTTAACAACATGGGGTGTGTTTTTTGACAGACGGGAGAAGGATGACTGTCAATGGTAAAATTTTATAATGTGTGCTGTGTGGGTGAATGAATCGATTGTTTTACTCGTATTGTGGTCACAAAATGACCGATCTATTAAAGTAATGAAGAGATGACTAGTTCCAATTTTTTTTTATGTAGACTTGTGTCTGAACGTAAAATGTTTTGAAAGATGACGATTTTTGGAATAAAACTACATTTTAGGCCAAAAATATACTAATTTTTTAATACCAGTTATTCATTTTACAATTTGATGTGTCAGTTCAGTGAGAGTGTTATTTGTTCGTGTTGGGCAAATTATGAAAGGCGGGTCATAATTTCTATTCCGTGTCAATGCCACCCAAAGAAAGGGCTTAGTAGCTAACTAATTGCCATGTCAATGAGAGATGAACTTTGATGGTTATGTGCTCATGATGATTTTTTCTAATTATAGTTAGCAAGAAATATTTCTTGGGTGCTTTGAAATATTTGTTGCTGCATTTAATGGCCTCCAAGGATCTTTTAATTTTGCTTCGCAATCGCAGCATTGATAAAATATTTTCAAAAGTTTGGATTATTGAGGATCAAACCGACTATTGTTTTATTTTTTTTGTCTCCTGGTGTGTCACATCCGAGATTATGGCGTTCTCTTATTTCACAGACTGTCGCTTTAGTCGAAGAGATATTGAGTATCTTCGTGTGCAATACGTTTTATTTCCCATGACGTTCTCACTATAGACATCAGGGCTTTTTTAAGGGACTCTGAGTGGGGGTGCAGTTAAGCCATTGCTCTGATTAAAGAGGTACACTAGCCTATTATTGTTGAAAACAAAAATGTGACTGGGGGTGGGGGCTAAAGCTTATATGTTAAAAAAGTCCTTGGACATTAGACGTCTGTCCTAGTTACAAACAACGTTTGAAGGAAAACATTTTACTTTTTCATTTGTTATTGAAATGAGGTAATGACTTTAAGAGTTCTGAATAGAAGTTTGAATTTGTCATTGTTTTGTTTGAAGTTAGAATTACGATTACGAGAAGCAAAGTTGATAGTCGTAGTCGTCATAGTATACCCTTGTGTTTGTATAAATGCGGCGGACATACGGTGGAAATTGTATTAAGTCTTATGTGAAGCAAAAGATGTTAAGGGAAATATTTTGGCCAAAATTTGATTTTACAAATAATTATATTTTGAGCTGTTAATGTGGTATGGTCAGTGCAACAATACAAGTATAATAGAATACGCCTAATACAAAATAACACATCCTATTCCTCGTGTTTTCATTTATGTTCACTAATGTTCCATTATGTTTCAGTAAAATGCAGCTTTGAAGGGGAAAAGTACTATCCTGGGAATTCAATCATCAAAAGTTGTCAGAAATGGTTTGTGATTCTTATTCGTTGTTGTTTTAAAAATAATCTGATTAAATTCAAAGACAATAAATACCAAAAACACATGACCTCCTGGGTGGTGGTGTGGTAGATAAATCATGAAACAAATACAACACAAGATTATAGCTTAGGGTGCGTTCACACGGGGAATTTTTTACGGTTTCATTTGGAACCGCTTAGAACCGTTCCCAAAGAAGTTCGTTTTGTGAACGGTTACACGAGACTACCGGTTCCATTTATTTGAAACCGTTTTGAAATTGAGGTGTAAAGCGCAGGCGGAAACTACTTTACATTCAATAAAACGCGCCAATTTGAAATCTCTTTCTTCATTTACTTAATACACTGCTAAATAGTTTTGGCGTGGGTGAATTATGAAACAGCAATTCAGTTCAGTTCAATTTCATTCTTTGTATTCAACAACTACACAACAAAAATTAATGCAATGATATATTACATGGTTTGCAAAAAAAAGATAAAAGTGAATGATGATACGTTGTTAATAACAAACAACATCATTAATACGAGCAAGTAAGATTCACGTCTAGTAGAACTTTATATATTCACGTCTTTAGTAAGTAGATTCACGTCTTTTGGCAACTCTCTCCTCGAACAGATCATTGACTATGAACAGATTGCCTATAGTTGAAGATTGACAGTAAAATTAAGAAAAAAGTAGTTGTGAAAACAAGAAGGAGAATTTTTGTGGACAAAAGACAACAACTTCAATTAAAATATTTCAGAAAGTTTTTGAAGTTTATAGCTCTAAAAAATGGGAAGTATTTGTGAAAGATAAGGTTAATGTGTATATTCAGCAGCTTTCTTTTGCAGTTTGAATATTGGTTCAGTGTAAGTTAAAAAATAGTCCAATTAGTTGTGAAATATTTGGCCATGCCTAAAAAGTTGGTGTCGTTTGATTAATTGAAATTATCAAGTAAATAAATGATTATGATAATTAGTAACCCTTCTGCCACCCCGTTGCCATCCCACTATGGTGGTGACCGAACGCTCAAAAGTAAAACCGTGGCCAAACGAGCTAACATGTTCGCCAACATTTCACACCCAATATTTGATGGCCCTCGCATTTGAGATCTGGGGGCCTAGTTTAACCGTGCGGCAAACCGGCCAACCTCAAAGAATTAATCCGCGATAATCCGTGATAGCCCTCGAACAATGACAATTGAAATGTTGGGCTGCCGAAGATTTTTGAATCATTTCAAACTTTGGCCAACATTTTGCCAACAAATGTTGGGTGACCCAGCAAGTGCCAACAAATGTTGGCCAGCATGTTGGGTTGTTTGGCCACGGCTTAAGAAAGAAACGGAAAAAAACATGTATTTGCTGGAATTTTGACAATATCTGAGCTGTGTCAAGTCTGAGCAAAATTTTAACTCTTGTGTACATGGAGTCTTAAAGCTTAACCCTATCTGGACTGGTTTAATTGGTCATGTAATTGGGTGATGACGTCATTAAAACTTGTTTTATTTTGCTGGACTATTTGCAGTTTTCAAAGAAAAGAAAGATAAGAACCTTGTAAAACTTTGGAACGAAAAGAAACACAAATTTCTAGTTTTCAAAATAGCTTCACCATATCGCTTAGATCCTTATTTTGGATGTGATTGTTGTTTGATGAACAGATTTTGCTAATGTCAGCACTACCTTTGCGCTATTTGATTGCACGGGTCAGCAAAAAGATTAAAAATGATTAATTAACTCCGAAATAATGATGTAAATGTTATAATGATATAATATAGGGTTAAAAGACCCTGAGGTATTGCGGGGGTAAAATGGGGAATTTATTTTCACTGGGCTATAAATGTTTTTACTCATGTTTTATTATATGCTTGTTTTGGGAAAAAGTTTTTAATGGAGGAGGCATTTTCAACATGAAAATGATAACGACAATGCCTCTTTGGAGGAAGTCACTTTGGAGGAGGGATGAAATGAAGAGACTAGTTAGACTGCAATAAAAAAGAAGTAGACCCTATAATGTTTGAGCAGATTATAAATTATTTTAACTGATTAATTTTTTAAATCAACAGTTATTGTCTCCAAGATGGAAGTTGGATTTGTTCGAAGAGAAGAGCAAATTGCAGTCATAAGTTAAAGCGAGGTAACTTTTTTTAATTAAAGCTATAGCTGAATGCCTCTAGGTATCTAGGTATTGTTTTGTAAGAAAGCAACTAGGTATTGTTTTGTACGTTATACCGACGTCCTATCAAAAAATGAAAAACACTCTGCTTCGTTGCGTGTGTAACTTCTATATTTGTTTATTTTCGATATTTATGTAACTTTGTATTTTTTAATTATAAATATTAACGATAATAATGAGCGACGTTTCGATGTCATCTTCAAGTATTAGATGTCATCTTTTTTTTTTAGTTTTTATTTATTTATTAATCGTTGGTAGTTCAGTGAAATTCCTTACAATTTTAGCGTAGAAATGTAGCAGGAAGGCAAGGCAAACGATTCGAAGAAACATTTTGCAAAAATTTCAAACG
>JAYJMH010054637.1:0-13069 GCA_036873815.1 Phacellophora camtschatica | reverse complement strand
GCTTTTTGAATGCTAGCTGGTGTCCCTAAATCCTGTTCTGAGAAATCGAGCTTTTAGCAGAATGGTAAAGAATTGGCCCGAAAACCGATTAACAATCTTTGTGCAAACAAAAAAGCCAAAAGACAAGCAATGAAAGATAATCTTTGTCATCATTGAAGAGTTGTCAAAACAAACCCTCAAGTTATGTTGGGTCCACAAAAACTACATTTGCAATGTCAAAGGAATGCAGGCTTAAAATTAAACTCGGTTTTCAACATGGGAAGATCAAAATTAGATGCCATGCTGAAGCAAATGGATAAAATTATGCAAGCCTTGGATATAATAATAATAACAATTAATAATGAAACTTTTATTAAATCGAATATTCGGTTAAAAGTTGTAAACTCAAAATGTATTTTAGGAAAATGATTAGCATTTAAACCACAAAAGTGAGCGCATTAACTCTGTGGTCAAGTGGGTCGGATTTGATCTGAGTAAGTTCTTTTCCTGCCAATTTTCAAAAACAAGGTATTTTTATTTGAAAGCTTAAATTTTCATGAAAAACAATGTTAATTGTGGAATTAAATTAATGAGATATGATATCCAAGACTGAACTATCAAAATATGATAAAAACAAAAAATCCATTTTTTTTTGTCTGAAGGGGTACAGTAACCTTAACCCAGAACACACATTAAAGATATTTTTAGAAGGTGTGGGGAGTGTAAGCTTGTGAAATCAATCCTTAGAAGTGAAAATCCAGGCCAAAACCAAAACTAACTGTTCTTAAAAACCTTTATTTTTTTTAAGCATTGGTTTGTGTCTTTTACTGTACATTCAACATATTTCAAACATTGGAAAAATCTCCAAAAATATGAAATATCTGAGTTAATGTTTCAGCTTTGAAACAATGTTTGCATTGCTTGAATCGGTCAATTGCCTCATTTTATATAACCTGTCAAAGAGGGAAACTCTTTTTTGGGTCCCATGTTATTGCAAGCATCAATTCTGTTTTTTATTTTCTGAAGGTTTGAAATGAAGGAAAAATGTGACAGGTTTATAATTTTGCTATGAAATGAAACATACATTGGTTCATCAAATTTTGATACTTTTTATCTTCAACTGTTTTGTTTTTATACAGACTCTATAGTTTCTTCATTTTAAAACTCATTTCTAGGCAACAGAGAATGGCAGAATTTAGAGAAAAACAGAAAGCTGCAAATTATGGAGACATTAGAGAAATATCTGCAGATGAATATATTGAACAAGTGACTAATGCTGGAGAGGGAATTTGGGTTGTTTTACATCTGTTCAAGACTTAGTATCTTTTCTTTTGAAATTAAAAAGAAGTATTATAATAAAATGTTTTGGCATAATTTTGAGGTTTCAACAACTATAACCAGATAAAATCCTTAAGACTACATACCATATAAACTACCATCTAGAAACTACCATATAATGTAGTTATAACCAGCATAACTGAGTCAGGGTTAGAAATTCCATATAGATATGGTGAACGTTCAACCGATTTTAGAGAAATTTGTGGCAAGCTTTTAAGTCGATGTTTCTGGATAAGAAGTATGTAACGCCTTTCTGGGACATTTGGTATAATGAGTATAAGCCACATTATTATGTTTAAGTGAAACTCTTTAACTGCACTAAGTATCCCTCTTTGCAACCAGATAAACAAATTTCTTATTCAGTTGGCAAGAAAGTTTCCTGCAACAAAATTTCTCAAGAGTGTCTCGACCAATTGCATACAGAACTATCCTGATAAAAATGTCCCAACGGTATTCGTCTACAATGGAGGAGATTTGAAAGGGAAGTTTATTGGTCCACATGCGTTTGGTGGAGTGGATTTATTAAATCAAGACAGTAAGTTAATTTTTATTAATTTTTTTGCTACGAAACATAACAACCGAGATTAGAATGTAGACTCGATTTAGACTTGCACGAGTCTCGATTCGCTCTTTTGCAGATCTCAGTGGTGGCGTGCGATTAAGGTTGGTCTGCAGTAATCAGACTAATTAAAATGTTAGGAAATGCATTTTGCGTCAAAGATATTTGACACAGACAAAAATGGTTCACCGTCACCTGTCAATCAAAATAATCCAATCATCTTCCGTTTTGTTTGTTTTAACAAACCGATTATCCAATCAGTTTCCTTATCTACCACAAAACAATAGTCTAAACTAAAACAATGGTCGTATGTACTCTATTTGTATCTCGTAACCAGGTTGTTGTGTTGTAACATTGCCTGTGGTACTGTCTTGTACATTCTGTTTGATTGCAAGATTTTATGATGAATATAGAAAAAATAATTTATTTACAGAAGGGCCTTATTTATCTACGTCAAACACCCTTAAGCTTAATTTCCAATGACGAAAGAGCGACTTAGCTCCAAAGTTAAAGCCTATTTTTCAAATTTCTTGTGGAATCGCGGTTACAAACACTGGGGATTGCATTAACTTACCTAAAATTTTACCTTGTAAAAATTAGGCTCCTTTGTAACAAAAAGTGATTTTGTAACGAAAGTTAATTTTCAAAACATTTCACGACTTAAAACATTATTTGTCATTTACTAATTTGTTATAATTTGATAATTTGTTATAACTTGAGTCATTAGCTTCTTCTTCCAGAAAGACAACGAAAAATAACTCAATAGACAACAACCGTAAATATGTTGATGAAATATTTTACCAAGATGCACTGCTTTGGCTGATTGAAGTCGATTCATACAATCTATATTCCAAAAATATAGCATTTATAGCTAGTACAACAACAACTACTTAGCTAATCTAAACCAACTTATACATTCTAAGTATAGTGCTAGGTACTACTTATAATACGAACTAAGTTAATAATCAATAATACTAATGTTACGATAATAATGAAATGATCGCTTTATATGATGTATAATTTTCAGTTTGAGGCACATACACTTGTTATTCTTGCAAGGTATGGGTTTCTGTGCTGGGCGCAGAGGGCCCCCTGTGCACCACAAGGCCAAACTAAGCAGGACGACCCCAGGTCTTCCTCTCGATGTGATTCCTTTTTGCCTGGAATTACAGAGAGTTGGCAGCTCTCCTCACACCTAGGCCATCCTAACTGTTCAATGTATATAACAGATGTTTTGCATATAACCGATAAATGTATATAACCAATGTTTTGTACATACGGTGTGCACTATGGGGAGGAATCTTTTGTATGTGGCGTCTGAATCTTTGATCTGGCCCACTGTTAGAAGGAATCTTTTGTACATGGCAGCATTTTTGACATCTAGTTGAAGTTTCTTTCCAAAGTTTCTTATAAGCTTCTTAACCTGTTAATGCTAGAAAAACGCTCTTGAGCGACCAGGGTTCGAATCCCAGCCGCGTCTCCCAAAGCTCACTCAACTTTCCATCCTTCCGAAATCGGTGAAATGAGTACCAGCTTGCTGGGATTTGTGGATGTTTATGTATAACCCGTGTCCCTGGCTGAAAACAAGTCGTCTCGAGACTTTGCAGGCTAGACACGTTAAATACGATCACTCTCTCACTCACTAGATCTAATCTTTTTCTTTGTTATTGTTGCAGTCTTGGAATGGTCGATGAGTTCTCAAACGGATCTTCAGCTTTTTTAAGGAAAGATGACACAAAATAACTTATTTAAGTACTATATTGGGCATAGATAAAGTTGACTTACAGCCATCTTTTAATCATTGATCACCCAAACAGGTTGAGCACAATAAATACCATGTGAAAAGTTTTGGTCCTTGATCAAATCAAGTGTTTTTGTTGATTTGATTTATTTGACTTCACGTGAGCAGTTTTTTTTGTTTCTTAAAGACTGCGCATACCCTGCTAAATTGGGCTCAGGTTACTTTTAGATTCGCTGTACTTATCGATGGTTGCCGACCTCCGAGATATGACCCTCGGAATAACGAATAATATTTGTCATATTCTTAGAGATTGTGTGTGAGAATATCTCGCCTATGATCCAACACCGACCCTTATCCACGTCAAATGTTCTTAAAATTTCAAAATAGCAAACTTTTAATGCTCGTGGGAACAATGATTTATCGGAGTTTATTCTTTGAAATCTAAATGTAATTGTTTTTTTTTGTTAGAGAATTTAAATCTTTTTATTGTTATTGTTGCAGTCTTGGAATGGATGCTTTCTCAAACCGGTGCTGTCGAAACAAAGCTAGCTGACGACCCTCGGAAGAAATTCGGTCTTAACGGTAGCGGTATGACGATATTGACTCGTGACCGGGGAGCAATCCGTGACTCAGATTCCGAATCTGATGATGATTGATAACAGACGAAGCTAACACATTGTATATTATCATTTGTCTTGGTTTTGAAGTGTCAATGATTATTACGAATGTAAAGAAGGTATGTCGTCTTTATCAAATGGAATTAATTTTTATATAAATGTTTGTCCCATAGCTCAAATTGAATATTTATTGAGATTTGTTTGTCAGTTTTTTTAAATGTTTCTTGAAGATGAGGACGTTTGGTTTTGTAAAGGTTTGGTTTGTATCTGAACGCTGTTCCGCTGTTCCGCGCTTATACGCTGTTCCGCGCGATTTTTGATTTTCATTCTAAGGTTCCTGAATGTTTTATTCACACCCGAATTCCGGTAATACTTGATCTAATGGTGATTACATTTTTTATGTACTTTCATTTATATCGCAATACATACGTACATGAGTTAGCGAATATTATGCAAAGATTTTTAGACATTTTTATGTCATTGATTAAATTAAATATCTGTCAAGATCCATTTTTACTTGATCATAAGTTTTTTAAGATTGATCACCAAACATTACAAATCAATGCTATTTGCTTGCAATGAAGGTCAACAAAGCTCCAAACTTACGCTATCCGTCCACCACAGCTTTAGAATGGGCCAGTCGGCCATTGCATCAGCAGCCAGAAAATCTGTCTGTGGCAAAATTATACAGAATTTTGATCAAATCTCAATTCGCAACAATATAGCCTGCATCACAGAGCTCAACAACAAAATAGATTATTGTCAATTACCAATCTTTTTGAATTTAATTTATGACGCCAATTAGATAATCTAATTTGTCTACGTTATTTTTAAGTTTAAACGTAATCTAGTTTAATTTTATATTTACGTATGTATATACTAAATATATATGTTCATATTTCATTTGTATGTTGTTATATTGCTATTCAATATCTTTTTTGCGGCTCAAATCCAAACATGCTTTTTGGGTGGCGTAGAACGCGCATTTTTGTATGATGACTTTGTTGTTATTGTATTCTAAAAATATAATTAAATTCAAAGTATGACTGCTTGGGTTGCGGGTTGTTAAAACTTCTGCCTCTCACTTGTGTGGTGCAGTGGTTTTTTTTTCATTTCATTTAAATTCTTTAAGGAGGGTAACCCTTCAGCAAATGCTGATTTTCAAGGGGCCGTACACTATTCACAGTTTTCTTATGCTCAGATATAAATTTAGAGCTTGTCAGGCCTCCAATATCTTCCGCGACAGTCGTCTTTTCCAACAAGTTTTGATCGTTTAAGCGTCGAACATGTGAGTCTCCAAGAAGTAAAACATTTTTCTTGCAGTTATTGGTGTTGTTGTTGTTGTTGTTGTTGTAAGCAACAGTGGTTAGCACTCTTGCCTCTTATTTGAGCGACTGTGGTTGGAATCACAGCCGCGTCTCTCAAAGTTCATTCAGCTTTCCATCCTGCCGAGGTTGAATACCAGCTTGCTGGGGTTTGTGGATGGTTATGTATAATATAACCCATGTCCCCTGCAGGAAACAAGTCATCTCCAGACTCGAGGCTAGGCACGTTAAACACGACCACTCACTCACTCAAACTTATTGCACAACCCCCACTATTATTGTTTTTGAGTTACTTGCTGATATGCCACTTTGAGCCACTGTGAACGGACTAGGGACGAGCGGCCAAATTTAAGGTGGGAGGGAGCGAAAGGTGGGAATTATGTAATGAGTCTAGCTTTTTGCATTGCAGACAATTTTCTATTTACGAGAAAGGAATCTATCCAATACACTTTTTGTTTTCCAGCCAAAAAGCAAACATTATTCACTGGTAATTATTCTTCATACATTATTCACAACAGATAAACTTTGCACAGCTTGGTACCTTTTCTGCCGCGATGCGTATTTTCTCTCAGCTACAAAAAAGCAAACGAACTATTCAAAATCTAAATCCTTTCACCGCTACGCAGCCTACGCAGCATTAATCGCTTTTATGATATGAGCGTAAACATAATCTTCTTTTGAACCCGTCTTCCAATGAGAAATTCTCATGCAAATTTATCAAATTTTTTGGAAATGTAATTTTTGATAGCAAAGCCGTAAGCTGGATTGTGGAAAGTTTAGTTTAAAAACTTAAATTATACACTTCTACATTTATTATTGTCAATGAATCTTGATACGTTTTACTGCACGGTTTTCAAATTATTATTTTTGCATTTTGTTTCTTCCCTAGAGATTCACCACGTGGTGAAAACAAAATGGTGTTTACATAATATTTTACCACGATTCATTCGCAAAAAAATTTCCATGACAAAGTTGTTTCGAATCACACAAATCTTTCATTTATGAATTTTAATTGTTTTTGAGAATCTTCTTTCAGCAGTTGTTAATTTCCGCTGTTGTAAGCTTTTGAAATGAACGAGTTTTTCTTTTCCATTTTTTATTCAATTATTATGAATGAAATATTTTAAATACAAACACTTCTTCAAATTAATAACAAGTACCATGAAGGGTCTCCATGAAGGGTATAACACATAGGTTTTAAATTTTGATTGGTCGATCACATCCGTTTTTTCCTGACCAAATTGAACACAATTCATACTTCGCGATATTGTTCGAGAAAGATTCGGAAAGTTTCAAGCGACTTTGACGGAATAAAATTGAATTTTATTAAAGATTACGCTTCGTTCTTTAAGATTTTCCAAAAATGTCTACTGCACTGGAGATTAATTTACATACCTTGGATCATACCTGTTCAAGGGGAATCTTTAATAACGCAAGTAACAAGGGGACTCTTTAAAATCGCAAGTAAGTTGAAGAGACTAATTTTTTTGTTGTGATATAAAAAACCCCTTCAGCAGGTATGATCCAAGGCACTTAAATTAATCTCCAACATTAATGTTTGAAAAAACTTAAAGAGCGAAGCGTGCATTTCCATTTTATTCCGATAGTCCCGCAACAGTAGTCTTGCGGGAGCTATTTTCAGTACATTTTAAATGCAACAAGACGAATATTGTTAGATTTTGATTCGCGTATCTGCGTCCAAAATAATATTCAGGGGGATAAGACTTGTTTATCTAATATCTCTTATAAATATCACATCACAAGCAAGAGTATTTCGTTTCATGAAAATGAAGTAGACGCCGAATGTAATGCGCAGGACTGGGCGAATTGGAGGAGTTGTGTCAACCGTGAATGTGCAAAGACCCAAGGAGGGTTACGCAACTAAGTAAGTAAGTCAGAAGTAGACGCTGCGTAGGAGCGTGGGAAGAGGAGAGAAGACTTGAAGAGTTAAACACTGCAGGTTTATCGCGATCAACGCGATAGCGATAATTTTTAATTGTAATAATCCCCAATGTGAGCAAAGGTTACTCTCGATTTGTCGGGTTTAACGCGATAATTTTTATCTTCACTCTGGGGATTATCGCGATTAAAATTTATCGCCATCGCGTTATGCGCGGTAAGCCCGCACTGGGAAACAAGCTTTATTGAAGAGGTACTTTTTGAAGATTTAAAGAGTTATTTTCGTGTTTTAGGTCCAAAACCGACGAATCAAGTTTTGGCGCTTCTTCCACTGATTGCTTTCATAGAGGATTGTGCTTATGTGAAGAGTGTTGTAACTGTTCATCCTTGGCTCATTGCAACGGAGACCATTGGTAAGTTGGTATTTAGTAGCAAAAATTTTTAAAAAAGCCTAGAGGCGGAGCTCGGCTAAAGCCGACTAAGCCATCTAAAAAGCGGTTGGGGCTTTTGTCTTGATAGTTTTGTTTTTGCTTGATGTTCATGCAAGAGGCTTATGGAATCAAGATCTTTTCGATCTTTTAGTGCTATCCCTGCCACTCTAGTTTGGGGGTGTGTGTTTTTAAATTTGTTTTTATGTATTCATTTCTTATTCATTTTTTACTTTACGAATTGTTTAAAATTTTATCCTTTTATTTAAATTTTAAATTGTAAACTTCTAATAATGTGGCAAGTAAAATTTACTTGCTTACTTAGGCTTCGACTTACAGTTTTATACATTGTTTGACTTACAGTTTGATACATTGTTGTAAAATCCATTAAGTAGTCCCTGGACTATACTTCTTTTTTAATTAGGCCCCCGCTATGAAAATTATGAAACTTTTGATATGTTACATTTTTAATTTTTTAATTGAATTCTCGAAACGAAGTTTAATCTGAAAACTAATTTGCAAAATTATAGTAATGGAAGGATTTGAAATTTGTCACAACCTTGTTAAATTTTTCGGTCAAAGCCGGCAAGAATTTCAAATATTCACATCATTATAATTTTGAGGAAAATGTAATTAGACATTTGCAGGGGCGTAGGAACCGGGAAGGGGGCTAGCGGGAGGGCACGTGCTCCTCCACTTTTTTGCAAACCGCCATTAGCCCCCTTTTTTGTCAGAAAAGCGTCATTTACATGCTCGCTAACACTGATTTATTTTTCAATACTTTATTTACGTGTACCGAAAACGAAAAAGTGCCGCTTTTTCTTCGTGCCCCTCTACTTTTTCAAACGTTCCTATGCAACATTGGTTCTCACACTAATATTTATTGTCACAATCTATTTCTCAATCACAAATTTCATATCTCAAAAGTATATGTCGTGGAGTTAATTGCTCTATGTTTTGTGTAAGGCCACAGGGTTTCTGTATAGCAACATAAAGTATTCTCTTGAAACTTCTGTTTGTCATTGTTAATTTAAAGAGAATATAAATTTAAAGAGAATTTGAACACACAAATGTATATTTTGACTCATGATGCGCCCATGATGCGCCCATGATGCGCCCATGATGCGCGGGTGAGTGTATATTAAGATAGTGGATTTTTGCGTACTCATTTCGTGTATCGATGTTTTCTGTACCGCGATCGCGCGGGAGAATTTTCAAATATTATCCCGAGGGTAGCGAAAGTTGTAGGTTGATTCTTTGATTTGATTTGAACTGAAGCTACGTTCCATTTTTGATTTGCAGTGCTATTTTGCATATTTGTAAATTCACAGACAATTACGTGTTTTTATTCTATTTTTCAGGTATTCTCCTGCTCTCTGGGGCTGTATTTCTCACTAATTTAGCTAGTTCCAAGAAAAAAAGAACATCTTCAATGTTAACAGAACAGCTAATTCACTCTGAATACGGCACTGATGATGTAAGTATGCTACTTCGTTAAGTGATTTCATATTCTCGTCGCTGTGTCTTGCGTTTACTAGGGTCGTCGAAAAGTGACACTTTTAGTGTATTCAGTAAAAACAGTAAGAATTTTTATTTGCCTTTAAGTTGTATAATGCACACTTTTTTCTACGAAACTAGTTCGCAATAAGCTACCCAAAAAACCTGTCTCCTTGTGCAAGGCTGTAGCTTAAATACTTGAGGCTAGCAATTTTAGATTGCACTCAAAATGATGTACGAATGGCAAACTTATGAGTTTGGGATATCTAGTTATCTGACATTAACACAACATGCTTGCTCCAATATCGACTCGGGAAGTTTGATCATTGAATACCTTCAAATTTTAAATCCAAAGGCACCAATACGGCAAGCATGTTGTAATGTTGTATTCAGTGGACAGTTTTCAGAGGAGAATTTTCGGAAGGAATTATTTGTAAAATCAAGACAGAATTTAATATCAAATACTGGTTCAGGCTTTCGTCTATAAGCTGGAAGAAATTAAATTTTGATTCAACTTTTCAAAGATCTGCATTCGAATCTGACGTGTTGTTTTTCGAAGTCCACTCGGCTCAGTTGATTCTGCTGCTCAAATAATTTGAGGAACTTAACTCTCGAGAAACTGTTGATACTAATATAAAAATTGATACTGAGATTTCAATTGAAACTTTCAATACTGAAACGTGTATAAAATTTATCTTCCTTGCCGTTTTTCGTTGACATCATATAATAGAAGATAATCGTTTGAAGTGATGGCTTTACAAATACAATAAAATCCCACATAAATAACCAATAAATGTAAGCAGTTGGTGTACACGCAAAATTTAAACTTATATCAAATTTAATCAATATAAAGTTCTGCTTGCATTTTACCTCCTGAAAATATGACGCTTTACGTTGTTTATCAATGGGCCATATATGGCTCTTCCCGGGGCGAAAGCTGTAGCTGTGATATATGTCATATTTATTACCCTTATTGTTTCGTATGGGCTAATCATGTAAAGTGAGGTTCTTTGTCATATCTTTAGCCCATTCATATATTGGTTATTGTTTGCATTGCAGTTCGAGCATGGAGAATTTGATCCAGTGCTTTCAGGTTCTGCAAAATACAATAGTCTACGCCCGCAATCAGAGGACGATTTGTCGGTAAAAGAGGAAGAAATTACAGGAAGTGCAATTGTGGGAGATGCTGCTGGCAGTTATCCACCATTGCGGCAGATTGTTGGAGATAATTTAGATAAAACAGCAACTTTTGGTAGAATATAAATATATTACCACTTTCCATTTGCATAGCATGTTTTTAAAGGAGGTTTTTTGCAACTGAAGTTTCCAGAGAGTCGGGCGGTGAGTCAATAGTTTGACTGGTGATATTTTAGAGCGATAGCTTGAGGCAAGAAACTGAGTTTTTTTTAATGTGACTTTATTGTACTTCATGTTATCGCATAGCGTTGCATTGGGATGTGTCAGGTTGATTCTTCACCAAGAATTATGACATTTAAATCGACCGTCTCTTGCAGCACGGAAGCAATCATCAACCAAAGAATTGATTCCTCGCTGAACACTCTCTGGTTGGTTTTTTTTATTGCTTAGTTAATTTTTGCTTGTTAACGATCACTTGGAAACTGTTATAGATGTCAATTTATAGGTTATTAAGGCCTTGAGGTTAGATATGACGAAAAATCACCATTGTGACTTTGAGATTGTGCAAAACGGGACTTTTTTGAAACAATTTGCAGTGACAATGCGATTCGTCACTGCAAAGAATAGATTTCAACACCTTTAACACAGCCAAGGAAATCATAATAACGAAATTTTATAGTGTTGCTGTCTTTGTTTATTTTGATTTGATTGAATGCTCTCAGAGCAGGAACTCTATTCTTTAAAACCATTTCAACTCGAATTGTCATGTTTGAAACCGCAATCTCTTGTTTTACGAAATTTTGCTTGTCGGCCATGCATATGTTCTGACCAAAACAGACAATTAGGGAGAAGATGCTTTGGTGGGAAGGCTTTCTAGCCATGTTCATTGTGATGAATCATGTTGACTGTGAAATGTTTAAATAAAATCTGGTCGCCTAATATATGGATCACCGAAATAATTGTAACCAAAAAATTTAGTGCACTGAAAATCATTGTCAGAGCAAAAATGTACAACTCGGGTTTTTCTTCATTTCTAACAGGTTTATCGGTGCTCAAAAAAGCGATTCTACTCTTAAGGAGAGTGGTATTGCCCTTGAATAGATCATCGCCCTGAATGAACCACTCACTTGTTTTCAATATTTTTTTAGAATTTGTTAGAGTTGTATGATTTAATCTAAAAGAACACTTTATGAGTTACATGTTTCAAGAGCTTCCAGAGAATGAATTAATGGTAAACAAGACGTTGATTCATTCAGGATGATGATCCATTCAGGAGCGAGACTACTCTAGTCTTTTAGGGTTCAACTATATACTGTTCTGTCAAGCTTTATGTCGTCAGGCGATGCGCTAGTAAATATCAGAAACTTTAGGAAGTAAGCACAACTTTTAAAATCACGTATAATTCAAATATTTTTGAAAATATTTCTTGTTCTAAATTTATGGCTATTTAGCAAATTTTTAATTTTCACCTAGATTTTCTCAACAATCTTGAGAAACAAAATTTTTGAAATTCCAAACATTCCCACCGAAATTCATGGAAATCTTTTGCACCGAAGATTTTCGCAGTCAATATATCAAATTTCAAGGCAGGAACCATCGACTTTTTTAAGCAAGGCAGATTTTTGTAAAACAAAGGTTTAGTTTTTGCACATAACAATGCGATTTACGATTGCAAAGAATAGATTTCACACCTACGAGTGCACTTGATCAAATAATAATAAACACTGATAGCAAAACTTTGCAGTTTTGTTTATTGTGGTTTTCTTCTCTTGTTGAAAGGTGTGAAATCATTTTTCATTTTATTGGCACTTTAAGGGTGATAAACTGAATTGTCTTGTTACTCTTTTATGGACTAAAGATCAACTTTGCGAGCTGCAAGCAAAACATTTGTCAATGGTTTTGAACTATCAAGATTCAAAACAGCTCCAGTGCATTCCACCTGCTTCAAGGTGAAACATTTAATGGGGGCATCCATAAATACGTACGCACTGATGGAGAGGGTTGTGATTTTCTGCTTTTTTCCTGTTCTTTTGCGTACCAGGGGCGAGGGGAGGTAAAACAATTGTCAAATTAGTTTGTACGTATTTTATGGATGCTCGTAGTTAAAATTATGAAGTTGTGAATGTGTGCACTTGATATAAAATATTCGGAATGTCAACTTTGCATTGTCTAATGTATTTGCATAGTAGCTTCAGTTTATTCTAGTTTCTGATTAAAATGGTTCCCCTCAGAATCAACTGTAATGCGTTTTTAAATACGATAATGAATGATATGTTATTAGTTCAAAATACATGCACAAATATAGTTTATAATAAGGTTAATCTTTACATTTGATTGTCCTCGTTACATTTGATTTCTCATGGTTTAGTTTATAGAAAAGCAGCAATCTTTCATGCAATCCTTCATGCAATCTTTCGTGCAGTCTTTCATGCAATCATTCATGCAATCTTTCATGCAATCCTTCATGCAATCGTTAAAGTGCATATGACACGAAAATTTTTATTTGTTCAATTTGTCAAACCAACATCGCTGATAACGGTGGTGAACTT
>JAYJMH010054626.1:0-13071 GCA_036873815.1 Phacellophora camtschatica | reverse complement strand
ATTATATTTTTTTAAGAAAAACTTTCAGGTCCAAAAATATATTATCGAAATCGAAATTCCAGACCCAAAAATATAGGACACGCCTCCCTATCGAAGTCAAATGGTACTGCCCCCCCTGGGGAATACATTGGAAATCGTATGGGAGCTTTAATTATAGTTGCGTTGTATTATTCTCCGTATTATACCGGGTGTCCTAACAAGACCTTACTTTTGTTTTATGATTTTATTGCAAACGTGAGAATACAAAACTCAGTTATATGATTACGAGCAATGGATTGCCTGATAACTAACTAACAATTTCAGACCTCGTTGATCGTAATCGTAAATGTAACAGCGGAAACATTGGAACTTTCCGTTTGTTTGAAATGCAAGAATTCTTTTAATTTTCCCCAGTTCAAGGTTTAAAGGAACTTCTTCACTTTGACAGAATCATATAAACTTTCAATGATTTTATAGGAGAGAGTGACCAAAAATATAATTTTAGGTGGAATTGAAAAGGTGCAGTTCTGAAATGATATAAGGCCTAAAACTCTTCAAGGACGTACTGCTCTGTTTTGGTTTTTTTCAAACTGTTGACAATCGACAATTTTTCCGCTCATACACTTTGTATTTTTCCTAAATAAGGTTGCAAATTGTTCGTTAGTTATCAAATTTTCTACTGCAGGTAATCGCATAGAATTTTGTGCACATGTTTTTGCAATAAAATTGCGAAACCGACGTAGGGTTTTTTTGGGACACCCGGTAAATATTTTGGTGAGTTTTGCAAAAGTATTGTAAACTCCTCAGACCGGACAATCACTGTTTTCTCAGTGGCTCATTGTGAAACAGTACCTTCATTCGTAATTTTAGGCATTTCTTTTGTAAATTATAATCATCAATTGGTAGTAGGAAAGATTGAACTTATTAGATTGTCGTTTCTTTCGCTCCTCCGCCCAAGCTGATATCCTTCGCGGACTGGAAAAGAGTTGCCAAAGTTAAGATGGGAGGAGCGAATGCTGTGCTTTTGTGATATTTCGTCGATGAACTAAATAGATAAAATTTCAGCTTATATTTAGTTAATATTCAGAAAGTCAAAAATTAGCTTTTGTTTATCAGCTTGAAAGGTTGTTTACTGTTTACTGTAAATAATTAGTTTTGGTAAGTTTTATTTACCAAAACAATTATTATTCGTCTTGTTCGCGACTTTTCATTTTGTTGATTACAATTGCAATAATATCAACTTTGATATGGATTTGCGGAGCGGGAAACCTTGCTTTGATATTTCCTAGATTTGCTGCTAATCAATTTAGTGTTAGTGCAAGTTTCAATTGGTAAATGTAACTGCGTCGGAGAAAAATAAGAAAGAACTGCCAAAGAAAAAAATTAAAGGAAAAGTCTCCTCCGCATCTCTTTCCCAACTTTTTCAAACGCAGTGCTTTATTGAAAATTGACTTGAAGCAAGTGTAAGGTTTCATTCATTGAGAGTTAAATCCATTTTTAAGAGTGGGGTCTATGACTGACTCGAGAGTTATCCATCTTTTCTTCTTTTAAGGAATCCAGATGCACTTATTTCGGATGATGATGATGATGATGACAGATCTGTCAGCGAAGGATCTTCAGCTTCTTCGTTTAGTGACGATGAGTAAATTTATTCTGGTATGCACCCGAAAACGATACTACTTGATACCCTATCAATCACAATTGGTCATGAAATATTTGGTTTGCTTATTTTGTTTACCAAAAAGAAACTCGTAAACTCGTTAATAGACACTCGTAAACTCGTAAATCGAGACTCGTAAACTCGTAAACAGAGACTCGTAAATAGAAACTCGTAAGTGTCGTTAATAGTAAGACTAAAAATTAACCAAACTATTAAACTAAACTAATATAACAATTAAACTAAATTAAACTATTACCGAAATTGGGATTTTGATTTGAAATGCCAAGTCAAATTTTAATTATTTGAATTAGTTTATGAGACTGCTGTCAATCAATTATGTCAAATTGACACCTCAAATTTGATTACTGTGTGCAACTACAATTTTTCATCAAACTATCGCTATATGTTTTATACTTATTTCTGTCTAAATTTCTGTTTTATACTGAAGTCTGACATTAATTCCCTGGCCTTATGTTGCGGATACGTGTCATTCAACTTTAGGAGCTACTGCCCCCAAAACCCCGTTACTATCATTGTTATCATTCACTCAGGCAACCACAAACATGCCAAGTTAAGTAACGAGGGTTTGGGGGCAGCAGCCCCCATGACAAACGATCTAAGACATTGACGATGTGAGATTTTAAGAAGTTTTAACATCTGCACACAGACGTGGTAAAACATAAGAACATGAGAATGATAGGTGTACTTGAGGCTCGAGAAATCATCTTTTAAGCTAAAAAGCTCACTTTTGCTTCAAGAGTGATTGACTCAAAAGACGACTCTTCTTTAAAAATAAATGTCCAAACCAAGCAATGCTCAAGTTCACACCAGCTGTTAAAAGCAAAATCTCCTTTTCTTGTCTCGATAATTGAAGTAACAGCATTCCCTTTTCGCTGAAAATTGGAAAATTCATAGCAAATGTTTTACATTGATTACGAAAAGTTTTTTTAAGTAAATTTTCATTACGAACCCAAAATAATATGACCTTGGGTTTTTGTTAAACTTACAGATTTTCGTTAAATTTAAATATACATTCTGTGTGAGATTAAAGGCCCCACACTTTGGTACGGAGCGTTTCTCTCGTCGTAAAGGTAAGAAGTACCCCTTGGTTGGAAGGTGATGTACGAACTACTTATAGAGGGGGATCAGAATCACTAATCAATCTTTTATTTTGTTTTAATGCAGGCCGCAATAAAAAGAAGGAAAAATAAAATGACTTATCTTGTTTACGAAAGTGAACGTTGGTGATGTCAATATTTTGGAATGTACATTCTTTTTAAGATATTTCGCTTATTTTTCCACTTTCTAGATTTTTCTTTTCAGACTTTAATTTAATCGTTTGCTTTTCCCCCATTTTTGACATCTTTTATCACCAAGGCAATAAATCCAATTCTTGCAAATAAGAAATCTGAAGTGTAATCCTAATTTGAAATGGGTTTTTGTTCAAATAGTAAAATCTGAAATAAGATAAAATAAAACAAAAATAGCTGTGTTCAACTTTTCAATTCAAGGATTATACGCAAAATTTCCGAATGGTGTTTTCTGTAACCACCCATCATAATTTCCGTAATCATCACAGTTAATTTAACTGTGAGTTAATCGTCGTCTGTAATTCGCATAGATATGAAATAAAAATTAATTTTACAACAATTCTATAGTTTCAAACTAGCTGTTAAAAGAATTAATGAGAATTTTGCCCTGTTTACTGTAACACAGTAAAACCACGCAAACACGAACCTAGAAAAAAAGAACCTACAGACTAATGTTTTAGAAAAAGGGGTCCAAAAATAATAACCGTTTTTAATACATACCATATTGATGTAAATGGATTAATGTCATTTAAAAGTGCACTAACAAATTTAAAAAGTTGAAAAATTTGTTATTTTTTGGCACCATGCAAGTAAATTTTTTCAAAAACAGATGCTAGGGGATTAGACATCAAGTAGCAATATAGACCCTTTTGATAAGAACCTCACCCTGAAAAGGGCGGACGCTATTTTCACATCCCCACACCCCCATATCCCCACATCTCCATTCTTATTATTATTTCTTTTTTTCTTTGATGGTGTATACTAAAACAAAACCTACAAAAAATACAAACAAAGTTTCCTCTAATTTTGGTAATTTTCAAGAAAAGTGTGACTGTGTAAATATATAAATAATAGAGAATATAAAATTACATGTATCGCACGTTTTTATAAGAAGCTGCTTTATACGAAACTTAGTACTTTTTAGGGACGTATCTCGTGACAATAAAGAAAAATAGTAAATTTAAGAACCTTTTCGTACTTGGGCGGCAAGCAAAGTTTGTTATAGAAAAAACACGTAGCGATTTTCGCCTTTTGACTCAGTGGACTTTGAAGGAAAGTAAAATTCTTCGTTTTAATTTGCGGACATTTACTGATTGAATAAAAGACAGAAACGTCGCAAAAAACGATAAATTCAACGATATATTTTAATTTTTGGTGCTAATACTTCGCCCCGGCATACAGGGCTTCTTCAGAGCTAAATAATTAGAGTTGATTGGTTGCTCTGGTCATTATTTGTCAAAAATCGAGAAGAAACGGATACCATGATAGCTTCTTCCTCTTAACAGTATTATTTTTTATAAAAGCTAGTACAAGGACATTGAATTTCCCCTCGAATTTAGATGAATCTGAAAATTGACGCTGGAAGATATTGGTGGGGGGGGGGGGGGGTGGGGGTAATCGCTCCTCTTGGCCGCCTTGGAGGCGCTGCTGTTGTTGTGTCGAGTTGGTGACCCTTTGGTTTCGTATTTTGAAAGGGGCTTCGTTATTTCCTGAAAATCGCAAATAAGCTTGATAAAATTACATTATGATAAAGATTTTGTAAATATTTTATGATGTTTATTGTTTTATTGTTATATGTATCCAAGAAAAAACAATAACGAAGAAACTGTTTTTTTCTCAGCCTTTGTGCAAGGTCCAGGACCCAGGACTTGTGTACTGTCTGTAGCCTAGGCGAAGAAAGGCACCATGGGATAGGAATGCAAACATCTTGGTCACTTTCATTTTGAGATTTACTGATAGTTGCAAATGGCAACAAATGATGTAGACAGCCATTCTTCTCGTGGAAAAAATCAAGAAAACATGGATAAAGAATATAAAGTAAAAGTTATTTGCTTAGGAGACAGTGCAGTTGGCAAATCGAAGTAAGTATTGGTTTGATCAGCTTCGAAAGCCGCTTGTTTCCGGTGACGACTTATGTTTTTAGGCCGGTGCGGTGTTTTTCGTTTTTCTTCTTGGTCTTGCTTTGGCCTTTCCGTACCTGCATATTGTTAAAATAATTATTTGTTATCATTATTTCTTTAGGACTCAGCCTTTTATTTTTGAGGATTTTTCGAAGCTAAAAAACATGACCTGTCTTGTCTCTGTCTGTCTGTGCTAGTTAGTTGCACTAACTATTTTACAAAGCAAATTCTAGATTTATATTATTTTTATTCATTCTGCTTTTAACAATCTACATTGCAACCCAGTCAAGTCATCAGAGTGTGTTGTACAATATTTTATTCAAAATTGTTTTATGCATGCACATCAATTTTCCAGTTTGCAGAATATGGGAATGAGTGCACCCAAGGAAAACTTCTTTAGTGCCAAAGGTGCACCTCTGGTAGCACAGCCCACAAATATTTTTTAGGGACCACGCCCTTCAAACTACTTGGAAACGCCCCTTTTTAACATTTTACACCATACAGGGAAATGCCTTTCTAAAACCCCTGATAAAACCCTTCAATCAATATTTCCCAGCAAAATATTGTTTGTTTTGATTAGAAAGCTCCTTCATATCTAGCATGTCATGTTATGTTAGATACATATTATGAATATTAGCATGTGAAGGTTCTACACAGAATTAACAGCTTGAAAATAGAAAAGATGATGTGCAATATATATGTCACTACAGAAAGAAATACTTTACTTTTGAAACAGTGTGCACTCTGTTTTCTTTAAATTTGCAATGGTGATGGCACACCTAAATGATGCACTTGTTAATTTTCTGTGATATTGGTGCGCCCAAGATTTAGTCAAGATCTGCCATACTGGTGGCAATTTTAAATGATTTCTATTGTTTTGCTTACAAAAAGAATGAGCAAAAAAGAGCTGCACATGGGCCACCAAATTTTTTATATTTGCATGCACAAGATTTTATTGAGAACTGCCATGGTTCACAAACATTAATAATGTAATAAAATTATACTGGCAGGACCAAACAAACTTATGCCACCATTTGCTAGGCTATCCTCAAAATTATTTTTGTTACTAGGCCTTAAAAATAATGCAGAAAGTTGCCCAAAAGATGAAATTAAGGTTTAGAGACAGAATTACCCAAAGTTGCCCAAAATTGTAAAACAGTCATGTTTCTTTTGATTTTGAGATGGATTGAAAACGTTTCTGAAATGTTCATTCAATCAATTCAATGCTACCACATGAAGTTGATTAGAATCTTAAATGCAAAGAAAATATGATATTTCTGAAAATGAAAGAAACAGACCATTCTTTTTCAATCTCCTTATCTCCCACAGATTATTAAAGGCATTTTCAGACAAAGCGTATATACAAGTGCATGACTGATATGTTGTTGATTTTGATAGAAGTTTTCAAGGGTTTTGCCAGTAACTGATTTTAGCAAATTTTGCTCATAACTCATGAAATAATTCAGGTTGATATTGACAAAATAAATTTTAACCACTAAATTGGCATCTCAGCTGCACACCTGTTACCTAAAACCTGTTGTTTGTGTTACCTAAAACCTGTTTAACTGGCCATAACCTGTTTATTTTTAATTGTCACATGTCATCTTTCAGCTACAGAACAGCTGTTACAGTTGCATCAAAACTAAAGTTGATTTGCATGGTGTAAAACGTGTTTGTCTTTGCATAATTAATGATTTGTGCAATTAAAATCAAAATCAATGTTGAAAGTGTTAAGTAAAAGTGGCAGGTTTCAGATTTCACAAATTTTATTTTTCAAATAATTTTAGACATAATATTTGCGCAATTTTAAAGTTTCATGATTTCAGATATGCCAACTCTCCCATTCTCCCGATTTTTGAAATCCATATTGAAAACTGAATTTGAATTTTTTCTACTTTCTTTTGGTAAAAAAAATGAAGGCTACAGCCTTGCTTTTGTGCTCATCAGATACTTTTGTACACACCACAAATTTTAGAGGCTTTGATGAAAGAACATCAACATTTTTAAATTAGGCTAGAAAAGTATTTTTCAAAATATTTTTTGTGCTGACATACTTGTCGCCAGATTGCACACATTAAAGGTAAGAGAATCTGGTCTACATGTAAAATAATACTTCGTTAAAATTTTTTTTTCATAAATAAATTTTTTTCAGGCTAGTTGAAAGATTCCTAATGGATGGATAGTATCCTTTCTTTGTTATTGTTGTTTGATTATATTTATTTTAAATTTTTTGATTTGAATAATAATGCACTGTGCAATAAAGAAGCAAATCTAGAATCTTTCCTATTTATACAAATGCACTGAAATTTCTTGTCTGCTAAAAAGCCAGATTTTTCATATTTTTGGCCAATTTTATGTCACTATATGTATGTATAAATAAGGTTGAACTTGCAGAACATGAGCCTGCAAAACTTGCTTTTCAAATTGAATAGACCTATTCAGCAAGGCTTGTTCACACCCAATTCAAGTTGCGTGACTTAACCCTTGATAACTATGTGCATTGAAGGCACAAATTTTCCTGGCATAAAATATGTTACAAAAATCAAAACACGTTTCATCAAGAGATTTGTCACATGACTTGAATTTAGTGTGTACGGAAACTTTATTCTATAAATAATAAATATACTGTATGTTATAAGCTGTTTTTGTTTATTAGTTTGTACAGTGATAACAATCATGTTATGTTGTTGCTTTTCTTGACTATTTACAAGTAAACCTCAACAGTTGTCTACATATGCATTAACGTTATTCAAATACCATACAAAGATTGATGGGCAAGATGTTGCAGTGGGTATGTTTTAACTTAAATTACTGTTTTTGAAATAGGAAATTCTCATTGGAGTGGCTGTGTTTCAATTTAAATTACTGTTTTGGAAATAGGAAATTCACATTCTTGATTTCAATTATCTTGACCAATCTGAATAGGTATGTTTCTGTCATCATTTTGTATCATCATTTTGCATCATCAAAATTGCTCTGACTTAGCCCTGACCTGAGAATAGCATTACTATCCAGTTGTCTGAAGAGATTCAAAACTTATTTCAAAGTGCATTTCAAAGTTGTCATTTTTTTCCAATCAACCATAAGGTAGTTGCCAACTCTTGGTGAAAAAAGAGCTTTTTCTTTGAGTAACAACAAGAAGGATTTTACAGAAAGCATTTAAGAACAAAAAGACATCTAGAAGATTAATTAGATAAATCATGCCTTTATGCATTTCTCTGAAATGGTTTTGTTGGTTTACTCATGCAAATATTTGTTGTTTGCTAATTTTTTAAAGATATCAAACAATTCAAAGAATTTCCGAGAATTCATTCAAAGTTGCCAAGAAGCTTGCCACTGTCACCAGGAAGCAGGTCAACATTTGGCCTTGGAAGGGGGGTTTCAAGATAAAATTTTTAATTTTCAGAATTCTTTTTTTTAAGTTTTGAATTTTTTCTCAGAAACCTACCGTTTTCAGAATCTAGATGGCTTGGAAGAGCTAAAAAGCCACCCATGGTTTTTTGTTTAATGTCTTTTCTTCTGAGAGATCTTTAAAAACCTTTGTAAAAGCCTGTAACTTGGGGATCCTCATGAACAGAGAAATTGCCTGTCAGCAGCTGCTGTCGAGAAGATTTTATTTGATACCTTGTTTGTTTCTAGTTTGATACCTTGTCTAATTCTAGTTTGATACCTTGTTTGGCAAAATCTACTCAATAATCACTGAGTTATTCTATGTACTCAATACTAATAAAAATAGGGGATTTCTGCTTCTTCAATATGACGAAAATAGTAAATGATGACTCACATTATATTATACATTATTATATATGCGTGCACATGATGAATAAAAATCAGTGAAATTTAAATCATTACGTATGGTCTAGCAAGAGTCTATTTTTTTCCATCAATTACACCGAAGTGACTTGATGTACCTGAGAACATTTCCTTTTTGTTTGTGCACGTTCCCGGTTCCTGTCTTCGCCTTTTTCGATTGCAGATTTTTCGTTCTTATCCTTGTAATCCGATTTATCTTTACTCATCTTCTTGTTTGCCTTACGAACACAGCATACGGACATGATCACAAAATACATATGTATCAGCGCAAAAAGTGCCACAGCACATATTATTGACCACCATTCGAAATTTCTTAGGGTTGTGTGATTGCGAATGAATCCAGGTGCAATGTTGAGAACGGAAATACCGACTTGATACACCATGCAAGCCACGACATATTTGTCCAGCAAGGTCAGATAGGACACTTTAGGCACGAACTGTTGAGCGTAGTACTTGAATGCCACGAATGTGAGGATAAGTGTAAGCGTTATTTGGATTCTGCCTCCAACTGCATCTGCTTCCAATGCGAACGACGTAAACGTCAGAGCTGTTAACAGGAACAATATCAATATATTGTTGATAATATAAAAACTGTATTTGCGCATCACGTTCATGCGTATTTCATATTGCGGATAACTATTTCCAGACGAAGCGTAGATTGGTATCAAGGTATCAGATTTCCCTAATACATGTTTTTGAATTTTCCACTCTTGTCTATCAGCGAAATTCCCAGTGTGGATGTTGTCATCAATCTTAAGATCTTTTTTAAATGTAATTTTGTTTGCATGAAAATTGGAAGTCAGGGTTATGGACAAATCTTGATAATCGAATGGGAAGTTTTTTACGTTCAAAATTTGTTTGAATGTTCCTTTGTAGTGGTAGTACTGACTGACCACCTCTCCTGGATGCTCAGGTGTGTTTACTTTCACGTGACGTTCACAAACGTCCAGATTTACCATGTTTGCAATGTAAACACCTGGCGTCCAGCAGGATTCTAGAAATTTGTTTACTGCGGTAGTGTTTTTTCGGTCCACATTCAGCAAACCTGGCTCTTCCCAGCGCAAATCAAGATAAAATTCACACTGGAACTCTTGTTTAATTGCATCAATAACACCAACTCTAACCACACTTACGCGAACATAAATTGTCACCTTTTCATTCTGTTTGCTTTTATGCCAAACCATGTATGTTACTCCTTTTTTTGAGTCTCGTGCGTTCTTTTCCAATAAATTCTTTGTTGAGGTCAGCTCTTTTTGTATGGGACCCAGCAGATCTGATAATAGTTTTTTGGCATTATCATTGATATCAACGAGGCACGATTTGTTATTTTCCATAGTTTCTCTTCTGTATTTTGTTGTTGAATTTAGTTTTCACTAATCATCTTTTCTTGGCAACTGATTTAGAAATACAAGCTAAATAAGAATTTATTAATATTTGAAGGATTGGAAACCGGAACCGGACACGGAAAAATATTATTGGCACCTCGTTTCCATTGAAAACCATACCTAGATATTGGAATATGGAACTTATTGACACTGCATCTAAATTTGATTCTTGGAAGGAAATTGGTCGTCTAAATATAGAAGTTGGTCATCTGTCTCGTGCTGCTAGGAGAGAAGGCTGTGTAACCATTGTAAATGAAATAAGTTTGAATGGACCAAATTGAATTAGTTAAGCCAAATACATTCTGCCGTGCTTAATCAAATCTGCTGTGTCTAATCAAGTTAAACGTCGCGCTTCTCCTGTGATTAATACATGTTCACCCGCGCTTAGTTTTTAAGAAGCGAGGAAGATTCCTTTTCCTACCCCGGGAGGTATCTAAATACTGGTAAAATTGTTGACTTATTTTAAATTGTAATTCTGGTGATGTTTTGTTCTTGTATAGTTATCTCGCGCAACTATTTCTAAAAATCGGATTGGAATCGTAAAAGAAGTTTTAGTACGTTTATATCGGGATTACAAACTTGGGCTTATGGATTTTATTTGTGTTACTGCACGGTGTAAAGGTATGTGCCTCCAATTAGTGGGTTTTCCTGCCAATATTCTCCACAACTGGGTCAATTTCTCCAAAAATGTTCTACAACTGGGTCTATTTTTCTAAAAAATTGCATAAACCTCGGTCCAAAAATCAAATTTTCTTATTGTGAAGGTAAATGAAATATTGAAGAGGAACTATTGGACCACCACAAGGTTATCAAGTCAGATTGCTTTATTAGTACCAGGTGTTCCAATAAAATGTTAACAGGTTTGAGCCATGCTAGTGCTAAGAATATCCCTCAAATTCGTCAAAAACTATTTTTATGTATTCGATAATTAACTTGAAAATACAATCTGGTTTGTTGATATTGGTCATTTGAGAATTGAGATAGTAACATTTAAAGGTCAAATTTGCCTCTCACTTAAAACCAGAGATTTTGACTTTGGCACACGCTTATGGCACGCGAGAATCACAAGTTCCTGATAAACTAGGATTATCACAGATAAACCTGGTTTATCTATTGATAAACTAGGTTTATCTGAGTGAATTGCGATTATCTGTTGATAATCTTGGGTTATCACTTTTCACTGGTGATAAACTCGGTTTATGTCGCATAAATCAAGATGATCACAGATAAACTTGGTTTATCAAGCTGTAACTCCAATTATCAGGTGATAATCACAGTTGTCATCCACCACGCTGATAAACACGAATTATTTATCAGGTTTATCTGTGATAATCGTAGTTTATCACGAACTTGTGATTCTCGCGTGCCATACACGCTGTAGGACTTTCTGAATCACGGCGGTGTTCCAGACAACATACGTTGTTTTTAAAAACATTTCTGAAAAATGATTCTAAAAAGAATCTTGAAAATCGTTTGTCCATGAATAGTTTTTTTGAAAACTAAAATTGTTTTTTATTTTTGGTAGATTTTTGGTAAATGTACATACGGTATTCTTGTGAATTTTTTTATTTTTGATTGTTTTTCTATACTTTCGTAGAATTCTGGGACACGGCAGGCCAAGAAAGATTTAGCAGTATGCATCCTTCGTATTATCACCAAGCACATGCTTGTTTATTGGTAAGCATATGGGTGACCAGTTTTATTCAGACTGGTTAGTAAAATATTTAGATTGAATAAACACGAATAAAATAACAAAGATTTTGAGTTCTTGTCACAGAAATATCCAAAAATCTAATACCTACAAATGATTTCCCATTACAGTCACATTCTTTGACACACATTGTTTTCATGTTCTGAGGGTTATACAAATAGTCAGGCAGTCACGTGTACATCACGTGTACATCATTGTTGGTACCACAGTGTCTGCCCAGTTCATTGCATCCGTTTTGGTCAGGTTTGTTTAGCATCTACGAAGGAAGTGGACTAAATGCAATCGCAGTGAACTGCTGGCCTACATAGCGTAGCAAGTAAAAGAAATCTCCATGAACAAGTATAAACGGAGAAATTTAAATTAATATGCAAAAATAATTTTCACAAAAACTTTAAAAATGTCGAGATCCTGCTCGAACGATTCCGAGAAGTGTGAATGCAATTTGGTTAGGGAAAAACGATGAGATCAACCATTCAAAGATGGTTTAAATATTTTATTTCAGAATGTAACGATAAGATTTTAATTAAAACTTTGCTACAATGCTCCAAGCTTGCACTGGTTTAAAAAAATATGCCTTATTCCCCCACATATAAGCGCATCCCACTTAAAAACACATGCGTTTATATCCGGATACGGGTCACAACACGAAAAGCAAAACAATATTTAAAAAAATATGAACATCATAATATTGTTGAATTATCACGAAATCAGATCAATACTGTATCATATTTTTTCGAAAATGGTTATTTTTTAGCTCGAAATTTTGCATGTTCATTGTTCCTTTAACAGCATATTTGCAAGGCACTTCCAAATTATTATTTCATCAATTCAGATGATGTCCATTCATGTGCGCTTCTATTGTGATTGTACCAATATTGCAAATTGAAAGATTCGTTGAAAGATTAATTGCCTTGTTTCTTGTTGCACCTTTTCTACCCTCCTACTGAATATACGGTGGAAAACGAAAATGTATACTATTCAGAAATTTCGGTGAAAGGCGCATGCGCTAAGGTAATTGAATTTATTCATAGAATGTTTTTAACAGTGGCGGCCGGCGGCAGTACTAACGGTACTAGTCTAGTACCAATTTATTTTCAACATTTTAGTAAAATTTCCCTTGATATTTTATTATTTGTTGCTTTCTAGAAACAAGCAAAAACAAAAAAAGCCCGCCTTATTAACAAACAGCGAACATGAGGCGAGAATGGGAAATTATCTTGCATAACAGCCAATACCCCAATATTTGACCGTTGTTGATATGGTAATCCTTTTTAATTCGTCTATGAATAAAAGCCATTCAAACATTTCTTTT
>JAYJMH010054615.1:0-13071 GCA_036873815.1 Phacellophora camtschatica | reverse complement strand
TTCCAGCTACTCCATTCTTCTTTCTTCTGTAATTTCTTCAACACTTTTATCAGGTAAGGGGAATTTCCAGAAAGTCTGTAGTCCACAGGAAGCTCTAGGCCTTTGCCTTGGCCTTCATTGTATCTACTACCAATGCATTCTGCCTGAATCTCACCATAATCTGATAAAAATTCATGAAAAATCTTTGCAAGCTTGATAGGAACATGGCCAACAGCTTTCTCGTCATCATTCTTAACTGCTATTGCAAAACTGTCATAATTATTGTCCGGTTCCATTTCACAGTTTAGTACCTCTCCAATATAAACAGTCACGTCCTTGAAATATGCGTGATAGCCACGTATACTTGCCTCCACGAAGAGCTCGTATTCATTTGCCATTTTTCTTTGCGAGAAAGTCAATCTCAAAATGCCTAAATCCAAGTTCGTCAAGCGAGATGAAACACCAGTACGAGGCTGGGAGACATCTTCCTTGAAGCCCTGTGCCGTGCATGTCTCTTCCTCAATCTTCGTTCGTTCTTCATCATCCGATCAGTTTTGTGTTGGATAAGATGAATCGTACATTGTTTGATTGTGGATTGAAGAAATCAGTGGAATTAAAAGATGGCACGCTATATGACATTGTTGAAGAAGACAGTGGAACCAAGTAAGCCTGTTGTATGCAACATTTGTCATCAATCGTTCACAGGAAAACAATATTTTGATGTCCATATGCAATTCAAACACATAAGTCAAATTGCAGCTGATAATCCTTCTTCAAGCAAGAAAGATTTAGTGCAAACGGACTTGAAGCAAAATGTGTCGAGAATGGTTATTGATGTTAAAAGTAAGAGCCAATATCATGGGCCTACTAACCAGCACAAGCCAAAGTCACATGAAAAGCGAAGGGAAGTGACAAGAGGAAATCCTACAGTGTAGAATTTAAAAAGCAAACACTGGATCTATTGGCTTCTCTCAAAACGTCAACAAATACGTTTACAACAATCGACGAGAAAGATGTGTTAGCAAATCCCAGATGATGAAATGGAACAAAAACAGAAGTAAAATTCTAGCAGTAGTTATATTAAATAAAGAGGAAAGGAATACAGGTGGAGTGAGAGCTGCAAAGCAAAGGAGGAGGATTGCTGGGGATAGATCAAAACGTACTGGAAAATATTCTTAGGCCTCAAACCTTCTACTTGCAAAGATTGCAATGTGTAATGGTAAAGATGAAGCTGAAAAATTTAAAGGAAGTGCAAACTGGTTTCAAAGGTTCAAAAAAAGGCACCACATAGTACTTAGACGAAGAACAAACTAGAAAGATTGTACTGATGATGGCAGAGAGAGAACTCAAATGTTTCACAGGGATCTGAGGAAAGCTTTGAACACACAAAGGAGAAGAAACAGTTCCAAGATTGAAACTAAATATGGACGTTGGATTCCTAAAGATAGGTACAACATCGATCAGGTACCCCTCCCATTTGTCATTGATCAAGGGAAGACTTATGATACATTGGGTACCAAGCAAGTTTGGGTATCACAACCATCATCTGGCTTGAACAAAAGACAAGCTACTCTCCAACTTTGTATTCGCGCTGAGAAAAGCAAAATGTCAAACCAGCTCTGATCTTTTGAGGAAAAATACATGTGATTAATCGGGAAAAGGAGCAATATGACAAGGGAGTGGATTTTAATGACGCAGTGGATGGGTGAGGCTTGGAGGGAGCTGACCAGCAATAAAGAATTTGTGAGAACATTATTTGAAAAAACTGGCTGTTTAATAACAGCTGATATGACTGATGATCATAAAATATCATCCCCAAGGACTTGAGAACTACCATGTGTAATATATTTTGACACGCTGTTTACAAAATGAATATGTATAACTAATAAACTGTATAACTAATCCAACACTATGATATATTCGCTGTTTGAAAAATGATTTAAGAACCTGTTAAGAACCTCTTGAGGCTGTGTTCTTGTAATACATCCTATATATAAGAACCTATTTTTACTGTATCCAAATTAAACATCTGTGGGTGAACTAGCATAGAGAAATGACGAACAATTAGCTGATTCTTTGGCATTTTTTTTGTTATGTAATTGTAAACAAATCAAGATGTTTTTACCAAACTTTTCCGCACAGTCATTTGCCACATAATTGTAGAAGTTGGATCAATGAATTGAACTGTCAGGAAAATCAAGGCTTTTGATTTGGAATTTGGTCTGGACATATTTGTCAAGTAGCTTTGTTTTCTGGCAAAGATTTTGTATGGAAGGTTGGTTTGGACACAGAAAGAACAGACAAGACCTATGTGTCGTCTGACAAAAAGAAACTCTGACAAATTTTCAAACTTCTTTAGTTCAAAATATTTTAAGTTTTAAATGTACCTACCTGGCTGATGTTGCTCCTCCTTTTTGGTTAAATAGATAAAAGAAATTAAAAGCAATTTTGATTCATGTTTAAAATAAACATTTGCTTACTCCTTTTACAAACATTCTCTTAATCAGATTTTCTGAAAATTGAGTAAAAGCAACAAGAAAGCTTTTAAGCTTATTGTCATGCAAAGTTGGTAAAAACAAATTTAAGAAAATTATTTCGGAACCTCAAACATAACATGCCCCAGTTAAGACAAAGGACCACCTATACTTGTTCGAAGGCACGAGGTGTTGCCTGTTGATTTAACTTCTCAACATCATATCTCTTTATGTCGATCTTTCCTTTTGATGCTTTTTAGGGCGTATGATTATTTCCGCCATAAGCAGAGAGTGGTCGGATCCGATATCTGCAGAGTTATAAACCCGGCAGTTTCTTACCAGCTTTAGATTTTCATTTTGCATAAGACTGTAATCTATTTGATTCCTTGTGTTTCCATTCGGTGACAACCATGCGTAGATGCGTCCCTTGTACTTTGGTTTGTATAGTGTGTTGACAATGGAAAGGTTATTTATTCCGTTAAATTGCAGCAAACGGTCACCTCTGCTGTTAGCTTTTCTAGTGTTTTTTGCCAACTTTTGCGTTGAAATCTCCAGGTATGATATAGTCTCCCTTTGATGGGAGTGAGTTTATTTCTGATTGCAGTTGGTTATAGAAACTATCAATGTCGATATCACTGTAACTGCTATCGGTAGATAATATTTGGAAAATCGTTATAAATCCGGTTGGTGTGTCAAAGACAATGCTCATGTTATAGCTGAAATGAGTTTATAATTTACTAAACTATGTGCTATTTCTTTCTTCAGTACAAAAGCAACGCCTTGTCGGTCTATGTTGTCTGTTCTTGCAGAGTGGATAATTACATATTTTTCTGTTTCAAAACTCTTAGGTGTTTCAGAGCCAAGATGAGTTTCTGCTACTCATAGTGTATCAACTTTTAGACGTGACATTTCCAGGTATAGATTTTCAAATTTTCCAGTATCGTTTAGAGTTCGAACATTCCAAGTTCTTCTGTATGTTTCTTTGCAACCTTCGGGCATATTACTATTGCAACCTTCGGGCATATTACTAACGCACCCCTTATTCACCCGGACTAGGGGTCGATTCAGATATGTTTGTGCCATTTGGTTGAATGTTAGGTTGAGGGATAATTATAGGTACTTTCTCAAGGTATCATATTTTGAAGCAGTAACAGCTTGCCGTGGAAAGTCCTTAGACGCATGTGCTGCTCTGACCAGGGAGCCGACGGATTCCGCACAGACGCTTCTGGATTTGGGTGGTGTTGCCACGCTGTGTGCCAACGAGTGAACGGCTATTTTCAGAAGGCGCCGAGCGATCGCCTTCTCGCCAGTTCAGCCCCTGTTAGCGTTACCCAATGGATACCACGAGGAGGTAGGGATTGGCTTGTGAGTAGGAGCACCAAGCTAAGCATATGTACCCTTCGAAGGCACGCCCACTCACCTTATCTCACCTTTTATTTTAGCCTTACCTCACCTTATATCACTTTTATTTTAGCTTTTATTTTAGCCGTCTATGAAAAAGTTTCACAATTTTTAATAATATGTGATAGAAGTTTTGCATCAAACTTTTTTAAAATACCAGCATTTCATACACAAAACACACTATATCAAAACAGCATTTAAAAATCTATCTTTTAAATTTTTTGCCATATTGATACCAAATATAATGTCTTGAATGTTGTTATTATAATGTCATTATAATATTTCAAATATATTGTTAGTATTTGAACGCCGAGTTATGTCACACTTTTATTCAAAATCCACACACACCATGTCCGTTCAATATCAAGCACCTTGTCCGTTCTCTTTCTTTTCCTTGTTTTGTGTCTTGTTTGTCTTCACATTCATTTGTCTACTCCCCAATAGTGTTTGGCCTTTTTAATCTATTTCTTTAATCAGCAACAAATTATGAAAAATAATACACACGCAGTTTAAGCAAGTTATCTGTGAAGTCGAGACACACATTAACGACTGACAACTGTCTTGACAAAATAAAATTCTGCACAGCAACTCCAGTACTAAATGACTCTAACTGCGGGATGATTTTGTCTTTGGCCTATTGCTCACATCCATCGAACTTGCGGCAGGCAAAAGTGAACTTCTTATAATGACACAGAGAAAAACTTGCATTCCTGCTTTTCAAAATGAGCAGTACTTGAAGTACAGAATCGATGCAATGGACACCCGGTTGATAATAACATTTCTTAATTAATGTTTTTTATATGACAATCCAATTTCATGTGACAAATTCTATATCCCGTTTGGCTTCTGTTGGCTTCTCCAACTTCACTGATTGAATGATTTGAAACGAAAGTGCTAGGACATATTGATTGCATAGTTGCAAGGTAATTTAAAATTGAAAAGAAGTTAGAATTGAAAAGAGTTGTAATTTTCCGTTTGATTCCAAGGACGAACCAACACTCTGCAACATTCTGCTTAGAGAAGCTTTACTTTGATGGTCAAATATGGGCCCTGCTTGTAAAGTGCTGTTGGGAGATATGAGTAATAAGAAATTAAAGCCCTTGTTCTAAGTGACATCATTAAATATCAAGAAAAATGAAAGTTTCATTTTTGTTGCATGCCCTGTAGCTATTGATCATTAAACCCCTTAAAATAAAGATACAAGAATATTGTTTATTGAATCAAATACAGACATGCTGTATTTTTACAAATAGTCTCATGTTCTCGTTGAAGTGCCTCTTCACAAAAAAAAAAATTCTGCCTTTTCATTGCAGTGAATACGCTGATTCGAATAAAACAATTCTTTGAATCAAATGCATAGCTGATATTTCATGACGAGGCAAATTGGCAAAAGTTTGCTGATTCTGACTCTGTTTTTGATTCAGTACCATGCAAAATAAAGGTACTAGCAAGCAAAAGGAACAAAAGGAACATTCTGGTATTTCATGAAGAGTGGCTTGGTTATTGCAACCTCTAAATTTGCGCTCTATCATATGACGAACACAAACTAAATTTTGCAAAAACGACTACCAGAACTTTCTTGAAAACTTGTGAACCAATTATTTTTTACGGCCGTTTGACAGAGTATATTTTTCGTCAGGTTTTTGATAGTGGAAAATTTGATTTCGGATAAATTTACCTGCAGATGGTAAACATATTCCGTCCTCTTCGTGGCTTCGAGTTTATGCCAGATAAATCTCAGATCCAATCTCGTTTTTAAATGTGAGTAGACAATCTCGTACTTTTTTAGTTTTTTTGCTCAAGTATCTAGCTTTTTCCAGCTGAAGCTGAATATGCTGGAGTATCTTTTCTTCCATGTGGGTAGCACGAATTCTGTTGATGCAGATATCTAACGCACGATATTCTTTCAGACGTTGTGCATACCTACTCTTAACATTGATCAGCTTCAAAATGAGATCTTTCTGAAGATTCAATAGAGCCTCTAAGCCCAGCGGACTCACTTATATTTACACATGTATATCATGCCAGTTCCTCAAAACTCTGAGAAATGATCTTCTAAATCCTAGCATTCTAGGACATAGATTCCTTAAAATAGTGATGTATTTTTTGGAAAAGTCAGAGAAATTCAGAAATAAGGGAAATAATCCATGAACCATGATGCTTAATTTTTGCTGTACTGTGAATTATTACCAATATTAATAATAATATTAGCTTAGAGCTGTTTTATTTTAAATCCATTAAACAAAGACAACATTACTATTACTCATTGTGTCACATAATATTTGTGTTTGTATGATTACTTAATGAAGAGTTTGAATACGGTCTCAAAAGTTCTGAAAACTAAAGATTAAATAATCAAATACAGAACCAAATTTCAATGCAAATCAGCTTTATACCAAGATTATGCTTGGAAATTATTATATCTCATATAGATACGTTTTGTTACCAAGTAAAACCCATATCATATTGAAAAATAGGGCAAGCAGTCAGATCCCATCGCCGCCGAGTTGTTCACTTTGTCTTTCTGGCGCCAATCATCTGAGCTGCGAAAATTTTTATCACATGATGAAAAATCTTTCTATTGACGTCGCAAAGTGGATTCTCTAAATTTTTGGAATTGCTTGCAGAAAATGTATCGAAAATTTTGGGTCTAATTTCATATTTTTTTATATTGTCTAGCTTCAATTTTTAGGCAAAGTTTCTAACACAGCGTTTATCTGCAATGGGCGTTTCCTACCATCCAAATACAAAATGAGCGTTTCCCTGGGGAAAATGGACGTTATCAAACAAATTCAAGTGCTACGCCCCTGATGACAAAAGCATGATTGCCTTCGGTCACCTGGTTTCGCCACCGTATATATATATATACCTATTACAGTATAAGAAGGCTCAAATTAAAAAAGTTGTGAGATGTTAAAAGTTTAGACACTTCACTATTACCAATGCTCTTTGCAAACTGAAACAGGGAGAAAGCTTAATATCGAAGACACACAAATTTTATTATTGTTGATGCACTGCATTTTTATAAAAGATTGCAGGGCAATTCCTTTCCCTGAGGTTACCTAAAGAACAGAAGCTCACAATATAAAAGTTGAATTGAATTAGGAGCTTTTGAGAACTATTACCAATGAAACAGTAAATTTCCAAGTCTTATAAGTGTGTTACGCAAAATTAGCATTTCATTTTAGCGAACAGAAAGAGAAAAATCATTTAAAAAGTCAGAGAATAGGGTTATTAATTTTGAAAACATCAGAGAAAAGGGTGCATCTTTAGCATGTAAATGTCAGAGAAAAGGGTCTATTTTTATTTTTGGGGAACTCCCATGATATACATATGGATACAGAAATGAGCCCGCCATGCCTCTAAGATAACCTAAAATCTCAGTTAAACCATTCTTTCTACAATAGCATCTCCAGAGCAGGACCTCTAACTCTCGTATGCTGTTGTAAAGGGCAACCACGCAACTTTTTAAGGTACTGCGCTTCGACTGCAATCAGATTCCTAGACTTAATTTCGCCAAAAGTTACCCGGCGCAAAGCTGAATTGCTGCATCACAAACTTTTATATCTATCAGACTTTTTCTAACAAGTTTAAAATTTTGAGCCTGAGTAACATTTGAGACTATATCTTCCGGACCACAAAATTTGTTTATTTGAAAAGGCTTGATATTTATGCATATAAGCTGAGGCTGTAACCAATTTGTTCAATTATTCATACAAAAACATAACAATATTCCGTGTCATAGATGTCAAGTTGATGACAATAGCATACCCAAATACAATTTACCAAAATATCTAGAGTATCTTAAGTGACTTATTAAATTTTTTAAATCATTTCGTAAGCAACAAGAGAACCAATACATTGCAAGTATTATCCATGGTTCTTGCTGCTGGTCAAATTAGATTTCAAATTGAATTAACAATTTCTCAGAATATTATTAGGATATATTTTCTACCATCGTCATTGATGAAACTCTGGGAACAGGTTACGAGTAAGCAAGTCAAACTGCAAATAGGAGTATGTCCCCAATAACTTCAGTATGCAGTGGCTTGATTATGAGAGCATGTTGATTTTGATAAATTAATTTATCCGTTCTAGTGACTCAACATGTTCCAGTAATTGTTCGCATTTTAAAGGCGTTTCGAGGTAGAGTTGCTAAAATGGTACAACAAGGGGTATGAGACCTAGTACAATTGTTTTTGAGGAATGGAGTAGCCGTTTTATTCCCAAAAATGTTTTCAGAGTGCCGATTTAAATACGTTTGGTAAGCCATGGTGTTTAATTCTCAAGGGATATAACAAAATGAGCCCAATGTAAAAATAGTATTTGCGTTCATTATCGAACTTGTGTTCATATCTTATCTGATTCCAGGTAACATGTTTTTGACTTGCACAAAAGGAAAAACTGCATGTATTCATGGCCAAAGATTCGTGGATATTTTCTTGTTTTAACATGAAAATCACGGTTGAAGATTGCAGAATTGTTTGTTTAACACCACATGGAGTCAGATAACTGCTACAAAGTTCACTAGCAGCCACATAATGAGAAAGAGCATACTAATTTAGTTGTGTATCCGTAAAGTTATTTTTGGCTTTGTATTGCTTGTTATGTCACTGAACCATGCATCAACATGTTTATGATATTGCTTATCCAGTATCCGTCTGGCAATTTAACATCTCCCTACAATAAATGGTTAGATATTGTGCATGTAGTCTCTTTACTCCTGCCACTGTAACTCCTCCTTTTCATAGGATCATGCAATAGGGAATGTAGCAAATCACAACAGTAGTAACCAGATTCACTGTTTCTTCTGTTTTACAGTTTCTTCTGTTTTGCAGTTTCTTCTGTTTTATGCTTATCCTTCTGGAACTGATTCATATTGGAACAAGCACTTTTTAGCAAACCCGTAGATAACTTGCATATCACAGTTAGATCATATTTAAAGCAGTGGCGGATCCAGACGAATTTCTAGGTACCGCTGGCACATGCGCCGAAGGCGCATAGTTGCTGGGGGTCTGTGGCGCAGCCCAAGCATTTTTTGAGCAACGCCCTTTTTTATTCGTTTAAAACGCCCTAAAATAAATTAAATGTAACGCCCTAACAAAACCTTTATTCACATCGGGCGTGTTTAAAAAGATTGAACGGACATTAATAATTCCACGGAATGTCCAATGACGAAATATTTTTTTCGAAAATTGGCTACCTAAGCCGCACTATCCACTTATCTGTTGATTCTCTTTAATAAAATAATATCTCGTCACAAGAATAACATAATATTGAACAAAGTCTATGATGCTATTTAAACAGTATAATCATGCTCATATGCAGTTCTATCCATTCCCTTGTATTGAAATGAAACCACCTATAAAAACGACTATATCATTAAACAATTAAAAAAGCTACAACTACAAAAAGCGTCTCTTTCGCAAGTTTAAAGAGTTAAATTTAGAATATGAACCACCGATGCAAGTCAGTTTACTCTCAGTGAACTTCGACCATTATAATTAAAAATGCTACAACTACTTCTCTTTTGCAAGTTTAAGGAGTTAAGTTTACGAAATATTTTGGTCTTATGAAAATCACTAAAATATATAAAATTGTTGCAACTGCACAAAGCTCCCTTCACAGGCACTACAAGTTACATTATTTACGACAAATTCCGAGAGAATAACAGCGACTACAACAACAGACTCAACAACAACTGGACTGGCTCAATTATCATCCATTTTGACTTCATCATCAGCCCGATCATTCAGAATATCCCCGAATTTCATTTTTCTGGGACGTGCCATTGCAAAACGGTCAATTTACAGCACCGAAATCAAGACTCCCGTCTCGATGCTCATTTAAAAGCGTCAAGGGATTCATTCTTTGCTGCCACATAGAGTTACGTAAATAGGTTTTTAATCCTCGTAATTCCGAAATTGACCTTTCGCATGAACATGAGGTTACTGGGATTGTAGCACATATCTGGAAAGCAGTGTACAGATTTGGGAAATGTAGTTTGTCAATACACGGAAGAAGAGTAGCTAAAGTTGTGGGCAATCGCCAGTAAACATCTCCCATTGCCTCGCCATATTTTGAGTTCGAGAGGCAGAGCCGTATTTACCCATGGGCCCACTGAGCTAGGGCCCAGGGGCCCCTAAAATATTTGAATATAGTGGGCCCCGAGCAAAATTTCGAAAAACCTATGAATTTAAAATTATTATTGATATATTGATTTCAACTCAGAAATAATGCCTTCAGACATCACTTCGGCTTGAGATCAGGGAGTGCAAATCAGATATATATCATATCAAGCAGCCACCTTTAATGGATGATAAAACAGGGGTGGCGCTAGAGAGGGGAGCAGGGAACTACAGCCCTCTCTTCGGGGAGCAGTAGCCACCCCATAGGGGAAGATATGAATAACTGTCGGCGATTTTTTTCTCAAATTCGATGCATCTTAGCCCCCCTGTCGGGGATCCTAGCCCCTCTGTCGGGAAAATCCTGGCTCCACCTCTGATGATGAATTCCAGGAAGATATATGCCAACTGACCAGTGATGGACAAAACCAAACGATCTCCACCTTTAAAACAATCATCGAGGCTACGGATGATGAATTAGATAGTTCGCATTCAGAGACTTCTAGCGAGGCCAACGCAAGTAATTGCAGAGAGGATGTCAACGAAAGCCTCTTGGTCAGTCATTTTTCTGGTGATACAGCACAGTAGACTGAGATCAGTGAGAGTCTTCAACACTACTGGGCTTCGAATGGTCCCGAAGAGTGCCAAAGATGGACATCTTCGTACTATCAGTCAGCAAGAGAGTTTAAAGAGAAGGGACGAATAAAAACTCGATATTTTAGCGAATCGCTTCTTTACAGAAAACTGCCAAACGAGGAGGATATAAAAAGAGAGTGGCTTCTTTATTCACCATCGAAAAGGAAAGTTTTTTGTTTTTATTGCAAATTGTTCGACAGTACAAATCATTCTTCAATGTTTTCCAACGAAGGCTTTGATGACTGGAAACACCTAGAACTAATTCATGTGCATGAGCGTTCATCAGCTCACTTTGACTGCATTCAATCTTGCAAACGTTGGGAAACAAAAGATAGCTTAATTGATTCCCAACACCAGAAGCAAATGCAAAAAGAGGAAGAATACTGGAGATCCGTAATGTCAAGGGTTGTCGAGGTCGTAAAGTTCTTGGGAGAGAGAGGGCTAGCTCTACGTGGAAATTCCCACATCATTGGAAACTCAAATAATGGTAATTTCCTTGGAATCATGGAGCTTGTTGCCAAATTTGGCCGTTTTCTAGCTGACCACATTGCCCGTCATGGAAATCAGGGATCTGGACATCCATCATATTTGCCTCATGCAACTATGGAGGAATTTGTTATCATATTAGGAAATGAACTGCGAGAAAATATGGTAGCGTCAATAAAAGAGTCAAAGTATTATTCCATTATTGTAGACTCCACTCCAGATGTTGCTCATGTTGATCAACTGACTTTGGTTGTGAGGTACATTGAACAGGGAAAACCCGAAGAAAGATGTGTTGGTATAACCCCTATCAATTCACAAAGAAGTGAGCCCTTGACTTCAGACATCTTGGATACGTTAAAAGCTCTTACATTAGACATTGATATACGCAGAGTAAATCAATAAGAATAAATAGTTGTGCGCTATATGTGCCTTGTGCCAGCCACTCGCTCAACCTTGTGGGAAATGTTGCTGCTGACTGTTGTCGCGAGGCAGTCTGATTCTTTTCCATCGTTTCAGAAATTTACAATTTTTTTTCTGCAGCAACCTACCGGTGGGATTCTATGAAAGAAAACTTAGCAAAACACCAGCTAGTTGTTAAAAAATTATCAGACACCATGTGGTCTGCTCGACATGATGCCATCAGGGCGCTTGCGAAAGGATCTGTTCCATAAAGGAAACCTTGGATGAGTTAGCTGAAGTTGAAGAGCAAACAATACAGACCAAACATGATGCTGAGTCAATCTCTGAAAAATTGAATACTCTTGAATATGCATTCATGTGTTTGTTTTGGTATGACTTGCTTGGGAGAATACATACTACAAATCTCTCTTTGTAAACGATTGATCTGAGTCTTTCATGCGTGGTTGACGTGCTTCGCAGTTTGAAGTCATATATCTCAGAGCTAAGGAATGAAACAAAATTCCAAGAGTATCTAAAAAAGCAAAATCATTCAGCAAAGCAACATACCAGGAATTCTCATATTTGAAAACATACATTAATACATACCTGCCAATCATCAACAGCCTCCAAAGTGAGCTTTCCCGACGTCAAATGGCATACAAGGTCATCAATAGCAGATTTGGTTTCCTCGTTGATCCGAATGGAGAGAAGGTGGACATCGCCACTAATTGCAAAATACTGAAAGAGGCGTATCCAAATCATTTTGATGATGAAATGGAAAGTGAGATTCTTCAGTATTTTAAGTTCATTGAAAAACCTCTGGAAAACTTAATTTAACTGTAAAAGACAAATAATGTTTATTGTAAAAATACACAAAAGCTGGAATTGTTAGGTTTGTTAAGATTGTACAGAAATGGACATATTTTCACGTTTAATTTCTAGAGTTTTCCATTTATTTAAAATTTGCTGCCATTAGGCATAATGGCAGCAAATTTTAATGTTTTAAAAAAAAACTAGACATTAAGAAAATTATTCGAAATTTTGCTGCTGTAAAATCTTGAAGAATGACATTTGCATCATAAATAAAAAATCTATTAACTGTAAAAGACAAATAATGTTTATTGTAAAAGGTTTGTTAAGATTGTAGAGAAATGGACATATTTTCACATTAAGTTTCTAGAGATTTTCATTTGTCAATGTTTAGTTAATATTAATTACTTTGGTTGTGACTAAATATTGGAACTAATAGTATTCTTTTCAAAAAGCACCTGCTTATGCGGACTTTGGTATTTATGCACACGGATCAAACTTTTTTTTAGGTATAGCTGAAAGGGCCTCGATATGTTTTGAGTCCAGGGCCACAAACGGACTAAATACGGCCCTGGGTTTCGGATGAGCATCCCGTTGTTTTGCGTGAAAGATTCCCTGCTCCTGCAAATAGGCATCTTAGTAATATGAGATTATCTTTTATATCATTCATAATTTTTAACCATATTACATGTTCTTGCTGTTGCTGTTTTGTGTTCAAACTTTTGTTAACAAATATGTATTATGATCTATTGTATTTAGAT
>JAYJMH010054604.1:0-13073 GCA_036873815.1 Phacellophora camtschatica | reverse complement strand
TAAATAAAATCAGTATATAAAAAAGTGCTCAATACATATAAGTAGAGCGTAGCATACATAGAATAAGAAAAATCAAACAACTATATTCATAACTAATTTTGTCTTTAAGATCACACAGGCACAATAGAAATTAATGCGTATAAACGAAATAACGAGACTGACAAATGCAAGCATGTTTTTTTTTCTTTCTTTTATGAGTCTTTATATGCATAAATACTATCAAGTTTGTATTTGTTAATATTATCTTTCAAGTGAGCTGTGCAGGAGTTTTGATTGACTATATAGGAAATAATGCGTTGAGGGAGTTTTTTTCTTCTTTCAAAAAAGTTATTTTAAATTGAGAGTGATTTTTTGCAGTGTTCTTTATTGACGCGGCTACATCTAACCTGGTTGCAGCTATTGGTAAAGATGGGAAAAAGTTAAGGGCAACGTCGATTGTATTTTCATCAAACGACAAAGACACTGTAGATGTTCAAGACAGAAATTATGAAATAGGAAATTTGCATATCTTAACAAATAAAAAGGTATATACCTTCATGGAATCATGTATATCTTTTAATAGTTTAATTTGTTTTCAAACAAATTATTGTCTGTTTCTATTGGTAATGTTTTATTCTCATTTTCAGGATGTTTACAGAATTTGTCCTGAAGCTGAGAAAATAGGTGAAACTGGGAAAATAAGGAAAAGCAGTGATGAGGTATGCTTTTATGGTGTATGTGTTCCATTTTCTTGACCATCCAAATATGGATTATGTAAATAAATATAAAACAATACAGGAAAACCCCGCAAACAAGAACATGAAAATTAAAAATTTGCCAAACTGAAATCAGTTCACCAAAAAATAAAAATGTGCTTTTCCATCCATATCAGAACATAATCATAGGCTATTTGAGTAATTGAGTAACCGTTTCTCAAGTGACAGTTCAATAGCCTTAAAATAAGAACATGCTGTACACTGAATGATCAAAAGTTAAGTTCTTTTATTGAGGTGTTCTACAGTATACACTCAATTTTAATTTGAAACAAGGAAATTCATAAAACAGATTTTCTTTTTTCCAGTCGTCAACTCTTGTTTCTGCAGTACTTAGTTTAGCCTGCATGCAGCCTCAATCTGTCCTCAAGGAAATAATAGAGTCTGCGCAATTACGAAACAAAGCTTTTACACTGACACAGCAAAAAATTGTATGAACAAAGATTTCGTGTTAGTTTGTTTAAATAGTTTCTCCATCTCGTCTTGAATTTTATTTTTCGCTGTTCTGAATTCAGGGAAGTCTTGGAAGTTGTCGTACATTCAACATAATAGTGTCGAGTCAGGTCAAATGCAAGTTGTAGCCTGCTTCCACGGCCTGCATTCGTGTTATATAGCCTCCGCACCATTTACCATTTGACTGACGGTTTTGAAGACTGGTGAATATAAAGCTGTTGCGATACACTGTCACCTTTGCAAACTTAGCCGTGTACTGGAACTTCACAAGTTTGCAACGACTTTCTCAGCCCAACTTTCGTCATTTCGGATCCTGTTTTGACAATTTTTAAAAGCTGTTTCTGTCACTTTTCTATTTTCGATTAAGTGAGTCCAGGGTAGTAGGCCTAAACATAACTGCCAAAATCTTGAAATTCAAAAATGTTTCCAGGAAATCTATAAACATTCAAACCCATTCAAGATCAAAATGTTAAAATTGAGAAGTTCAAAGAATAAGATGCTCTCTTTCTAATTTTGCAAATCTCTGCATTATAAAACCTTGGGCAGTTAAATAGGGTTTATCATTCAGCTCAACTTTGGATATTACTGATTGTTTTGTTTTTGCATTCAGTGTAATTAATCATATCTTCATTATATGATTAATAAGGGAGTAATGCTACATGAAATATTCAAAATGTATTGCTAGCAGAATGTGAATTCTGCACTCATTTTTGAATAACATTTGTTGACGTTTTGATAAACGTTATGAAGTTTAAAGGAGACAATTCTAAATGAAGTTTTCTATCAAGCTTTCAATTTTGTATGCATGCAATTATCTACGCCATTATTATTTCAATGGTTAAGATACAAAATGATCACCATCGTTTTTCTTTTGGCAGTTCACAAAAAAGAATGTTCAATCAGAATTCGAGAAAGTATTTGGATTTCTAGGATCAAGTAAGTTTGTTTACGTTTTTTTGCGCAATATGTTAAACCTTTATTTGACCTTCCAATTTCAGAATTTCTAGTGTAACTGTGCATTGTTTTCTCTCGGTTTTCTCAGTCTATTCAGAGAAAGAGCATTTTTATGTTAACCAAAATTTTTTTTAATTTTATTTTTATTTTTCAAAATTGACTTGAGTACAAGGCACATTATTTTAATTTTTGTTTTGAGTCAATCGAATCTTTATATTTTTGCGCATTAATAGGAAGCTGAAAAAATTGGGTTGTTAGAGTCAATCGAATCTCTGTATTTTTTGCATATAGGTGGGAAGCTGAAAAAATTCTGTTGTTACTTGATCTCGGAGCCACAGAGAACAACATTTCATTGAGAAATAAATTTGTGATAAACCAGTTATTTTTTAAATCATTTAAGGGGCTGAAAGCCAACCAGCAGACCTTTTTCCGACTTTGCTGCTTCTATATACCAAGTGCCCTTGTGCGGTACTGTTTGTCAAATGTAACTGCATTTTTTTGTTCTTGCATTCAGCGTAATTAACCATATTAAGTTCATTGTAGGGTTAGTAAGGGAGAAATGCTACATTAATTATTCGAAAATTATTATCATCAAAATGCGAATTTTGCATTAATTTTTTAATAACATTTGCTAACGTTTAAATCATTTTACTCCCGGATTCGATGTTTATCAATTGGACATATCACCCTTTTAGGGGTGGATGCATTGGCCGCGAGGCAACTGGATTGTTTTGAAAATATGATTTTACTACTACAACTACATTGTACCTCCCAATATGACAATTCCCCTGCCGAGACAAGGGGAAAAGGGAACCAAAAGGAAAAATAGACTGAACACGCAGGAACTTCAAGTAATACCCTTCTACCTTCGACCTATGCGCAACACATTGTGACTGACAGCGTCAACTGACAAGAAAATAATTTTAGTCACAGGGAACTGGAAGGTATTGTTGATTTAGTCCTGGGATTGGTTTTAACTATGGCTGTCCTCCTCACGTGGAATCCACAATGTACTCAGTCTATTTTTCCTTTCCTTCCTGTCTTTTTCTTGTCATTGTGAAGGAATTTTCGTTCGAGTGAGTTTCATATTTTCAAACAATCTTGTGTCCGCTCTGCCCATAATAGTAAGAGGATTAGTATTTATAGGTATAACAAAAATTATTGTTGTTGTCTATTTTCTTGGTTGTTGTTGTCTATGGTTTTCCCATTCTAACCAGATGAAAGAGAAGAAAACTATGGCCAAAATGACCCAACACGTGTCCGCCCTGGAAACCGTTCTTCAGAAGTCATTAAAAAGGTGATAAATTTTTTTATTTTACTGCCGTTTTGTAACATTTGAAATACTATATATGGCTTTATACTCTTAAATTTCCTGATTGCTGTTTTAGGTACATTTGATTGTTTTTACTTTCAACTTAAAAGGTGACCAATTTGTAATTTGCCAAGTTAAAATTGGGAAATTTTAAATAAAGTAAGAACCAGCCAATAAGAAACTTGTTTTTAAAAGTTAGCCTGTCTGGTTTCCTAATATTTTGTCAAGTTAGAGTTAGGCTGATGTATGCTGCCAACAATACTCCTCTCTTATCTGAAATGATTGGCATCATTAAAATTAACTCTTTAATTAATTTTCGAAATTAATTTGTAAATTTATGCCAAAAATCAGCGTGTAGTTTTTTATAAGTCAGTTTCTTATTGGCGGGTTCTTACTGCAATTAGTATATCGTAAATTTTCGAATCAGCCTCCGAGGCTGATTTTATTTTGTTATATTTTTTAGGTGGAGCTTATTAAACATTTAATCGTTGCATATTGTTAATTCGTTTCACTTTCCTATCAATCATTGCAAATCGTTGGAAAATCGTTTCAGACTGCAGTTATTGTTTTATAATTTTTTTTTATACTTCAAAATGCAAACCGCATTAAAAAAAATGGCATTTAAGGATCACTATCCATCATCACCCAGCTCATTTTAGTATTCAAAAATATTTCTGTTTGTGCAAAAAATTCCCTGTTCGATATAACTTTTGCTCGCTTCTGAAGATTGAAAATATTTTTTTGACGTATTTTCGACGCGGAAAGCCCAATCCATTTGATATCGAGCTGACATTGAGATCCGAGAAAATAGCAATTTAAAATCGAGGCTACACTGTTTTTATCAAATTAGAAACAATGAAATATCCGTTTATTTATTCGCCGTCAGCCAATCATAGATTTGAAAATCCTTTTTTGTTCCGCTCCTGTTCGTACAATCGCACTGTTTAAAGACACCGACTTCTGGTCCGGTGGTCACAAGAGAGTCAAAGAAATTATGTTGCAGACACTTCACTAGCCTGATATCAGGCTCTCCAACCCAATTCCCATGAAAACGTGGAAAAAATAACAACTTATTTACGAAAATTTGAAATTTGTGAAGAAAGCCTAAATCAAGCCAGAAATTGGTTTCAATCTAAATAAAGCCAACAAAGCTCTATAAAGGGCAAAATATCCACCATCTGTTTTAGAAAAACCAACATACCAACCCTGTTTTTGACAAACAAATATTGAAGAATTGAGCCAAAAGGTGACAAACCAGCTGGGTTTAACAGAAAACGCGATAATTACAATATAAAAATCTATGCTCAATGAGGGTAACACGTGTGCACTAAAAAATACAGGTAGTTTCTTCAAAATTTTGACACTTTTCTCTATTTCTGTGTTCTTTGAAATTTGCTTCCAGAGCGCATGAAAACGGGAAATGATTTAAAATTGTTTTTAAAGATTTTCGAAAAATGATCTTTTTCAATGGATTACGGCAATTACGCCTAAAAATGAACCAGAACTAAAAACGCACCAAATTACGCCTAAAAATGAACCAGAACTAAAAACGCACCAAATTACGCCTAAAAACGCACCAGAACTGAAAATGCACTAGAACGGATAAATTCTATAACAAATTTAATCCACTTACATCAGACCAGAAAAAATCCATGAAATATCCAAACGTTTCTCTTCTTTAAGAAAAAGTAATATATGTTCTAATAGGCACCAAATAAACGACAGTTTCGATCCAGAACGGAGTAGGATACATGGCCTAAAATTTTAGGAGTATGATACATGACCTAAAATGTTTCCAAATCGTTGTAATTTGTTTCAAAATTGGTCAACATTTTCAAACTTTGCAAAATCGTTGCAAAATGTTTTTCACACATTTCACAAATCATTTTCTTTTGAGATTTCTAGAACAATTTAAACGAATTCAATAGTTGCAAATCGTTGCTGAGTGAAACAATAAATGTGGACCATCCCTTAATAAAATTTAAAATCACATTCTTTAATACAATTAAAATGTTCGGGTGTGGACTTATTCAAGGATGGAGCTTAATAAAAATCATGAGCTCTTGGTAGGTGGCTAGCTCGAGGATTTACGGTATGAGAAATTGTAAAATTGAGTGTGCCCAAGTTTATCGTACCAAATGGTATATATATATTTAAAAAGGAAATAAAAACCAAGGTATATTTTGCAATTCTATTATTTCTGAAATCAACTTTTGTCTACTTTTCGTTTCCAGATCGTCAACACTCCGTCGCATGTTCTACCATCTGTTACGTCACTTTGTTCGGCATTTTATAAAGCCGTGCTTTTAACAGATTCTCCAGTAAATGAGTAAGTTTTTTGACTTATTGACTAACACACAATAATATTTCGTTGTAAGTACTCGACTTAATATAGTACAACCATAAAAGTACTAGCAAGCGAGAGAGCAGAGATGGTTTTTTTTCGAGTGCATACTTTCATTGTATATTTGGCTCATGTTCTTGTGTTTTTGGTGTAAAAAGAGTAATTGGGTGTCGAATGCCTTCTGAATTACTCGGGCACACTATGAATTACGTCAAAGTAGGCATAAACACTAGCATTTAATAAATACGTTTCTTAACGAAATTTCCAAACAATTTTAAAAGCTAAATAATTTCTTCTACGACGAGGTCGTCATTTGTGTAATCAATCGTAAATTAATTTTTCTGAATGCTGCGGAAGGGACTGAACGTATTTGTATGTTTCGATTGGTATAGTGTGTACCGTATTCAGATTGTTTGAATCTGCATTTCGAAAATGAACTGAGTTTTTATTAAAAAAGAGTGTCCTTCTCACTCCCACCTGTCATTTTTATTTGTTGATGTCGCCAGTAATCAAATACGTTTGACCAGCTGTATTTCTTTGATTATTCAGCCAATTCTTTCAATCCTTTTGCAAAGACCCTGAATTTTTGAATTTCTTATGGATGTAATTGTTAAAGCTTCATTTGAAATTTGAAATGATTGTTGAAATGATTGTTAAAACCTGTTTATCTTTATTAAACTCATATTTAGTATCTCTGAAATTATTGTCAAATAATGTATGTGAAAAACCGTTAAACCCCCGCAAACAAGAACCTACTTTTTTTTACAAACAGACTGAATCGATTCTTATCAATATGGTACTGTTACCAATTTCAGTGCGAGGTTCTTATCAAAAGGGTCTATATTGCTACTTTTTTATCAAAAATTTTTTATTTGTTAGGGTTTTGACCGTGAAAATGATGTTTATAGGACAAAAATTTGCTCCAACATACTTTTAGCACTCAAAGCCTTCATAAATCTCAAATATTTACATTTTTGATTGCAGAAATATGTTGTGCACACAAAGTCTAAGAATTATTCTGTTCCTACCTATTTTTTTGTCAAAATTATAGCGATGTGAATATTTGAAATTTAAAAAGGCTTTGACCGCAAAAATTATACTAGGACACATTTTTGTCTTGACACCATTTTCATGGTTAGAGCCACTGTGTCGACAATAAATGCACTGATTTTGGCATGCAAGGTAGCAGAGTTCAAGTTAACAATGAAAGGTCATTTTTATACAACATCGTCGATATCAGGCTTGATCAAAACATGTTATCTTGAAACGTGGACTCGATTCTTCCCTATGGGCATGGTGCACCCAATTAGATTTTAAGCATTGAAGACAACAATAATTGATTTAATATCCGAAGTATTTTTGTTGCGTTCCTGATGGATCACTTTCACTGCGCATGAGTGAAAGTCTTCCCACAATTATGTCAAAGCATGTACAAATTTCACAATGAATTTATATATATTTAAAACTACCTGCTTTTTGGGGAGAATAGCCTCTGTGTCTTTCTAATTGCAGTCTACAACATTATGTCCAAATTGCAAATTCATAACTTTACCCATCTTAAAGTTGTGAAAATTCTTCAAAAATTCATTTTTATTACGTCATCATGACGTCAGTGGCATAATTACCTTAAAAATGTGCCTATTGTTATCGTTTCATAGATCGATCATGTTGTCTTAATTGTAATTCAGTAGCTATTACCCATCATTTATTTGGGCTAATTTAGCCCCCCCCCTCCCCCAGTCTGAGGCTGCTCAAAAAGCCCCTTCCAGATAGGGTTAATTATTCGGAATGTTTTAAATTTAGTTCTGCTTCATATATATCAAGGCCAAGCAAAGTTGATCTTTTTGTTTGCACGTGTGAAGATTATTTTTATGGGCTACCCTTTTTTTATTTTTATAAAGAGATATTTCATAGAAATTATGTTTGTGTTATTGCCTGATAAGAATTGGAGAATGCATCAAGGACAAATTTTATAAACCATTGTTTCATTCTGCATTTAGTTAATTGAGTTCATTCAATTTTGATGAAATACAAAATTGTTTTAGCAAAGGCAGTAAAAAATAATTAATGGGGAAAATATTAAATAAAAAGGGTCAAATTGTGAACAACAGGCATAGTGCGGGCGCACGTCCTAACAAACAGATTAACTGTTTTGGCCCAGTATTTGTATTTTGCTTCTTTCGTGTCGTGATTAGTCAGGAAGGAAGCTCGACGTTATTTAAAAGTATTTTTTTCCCATTTGCAGAGAAAACAAGATGGACGATGATGATAATTGTTGTGATGGTAAGATACCTCACTGTATTATACAATAGGGACGGCCCGATGGAGTCTTCCGATTTATTATCATTTTACAGGCGAATCCAATCTAAACCCTGTAAATAACTTAAATTAATATTTTTCTTGAAATAACCCCTTGATAACAATACGTTTTACGTTGTGTAATAAAGTGCTAGATGAGCAGAAATTTTTAAGCCGCTGCGATGTGCAAAAAGCATTTGCGTACGCAAACTGATCGAATCCTTTGTTCTCCAGGTCTTTTGATGCGCGTTTTTTGTGCGATCGTAAGATTTTCACGATTATGGTTGGAAAGGCATGAAGCTGTGGAGAAGAGAGTTTTGATATGGTCGATTGTCTGGAAATTGGAGAAAAAACGATTTATTTACTGTGTAACCAAAGTTTCTCAAAATCTGCTGTCTGCTGCAAGGTGCCCTTTATACAAGATGGTGCTGATGATATTCCTAAATTGCCAAAAAAATCATATAGCTCCAAAAATGTACGATGATCTGATATTTGCCTTTGGAGTTGGACTGGTCTTGTATTTCAAAAATTTCAAAAACATTAGTCCAGTCTATTCAACGAAATTTCCTTGATACACTTTATGCAATTTTTGCCGTGAACTCGCTTTTTGTACTTTTATTACATCAGGATTCCAAAATTCTTGAGAAAGGGATAATATATCATGCCCATTTTACATTAAAAACCATTGTCCTGGAAATTTGTAATTTTCTTATGCAATTAATTTTTTTTGCAAAGGTACGTCTATTTTATAGAAAATTAGCTGTCTGCCACAAGATGAATATGTTATTTGTTGAGAGCATGCTTTTAACTTCCATGACCTGGAATTATGTGTTTAGGCCCAACTGTTTAAGGCACTCAAAGCATTGTATTGTTTTAAGGCTCGTGTGGGTACGAAATTAATAGGTCTGGATAGGATCAAAGTTGGAATAAGACAGCACTCTTTCTTTTTTTGCTCAACGGGAATGTGGAACAATTCATTGTGTCTGTAAGATACTGTACATGCAACAATTCGCTGCAACTAGCAAGGTATTCACAACCTACAAGCTGTTTAACAATGGGCATCGAGATTGTTGCCATATTCAATAGATAACATGAAAAAATGAAAATTGAATGCATGGTTAAAATCGTAAATTGACTTCGGGCAACATAATCTCTGTAAAATATTTGAAAAGTCACGGCTTCTGAAACAATGCTTCAAATCTTTGAGTTTATTTTCGAGTTTGTTTAAAGAAGACCTGCAAATCAGATATATCAATACCTGGAGTCAAGAAAGCGAATGGGAGTAGGATTTTTCTGTTTGGTCCTTATAAATAATTGCTCAATGTTTTTCAATGGTTTATTGAAATCAATGTGGATTTTCAATTTTATTTTTACATCGATTGCAAGTTGTTCGAAACCAGACAATGATAATTGCAACAGCTATCTCAACTCAAGATATAGTTGATAGGCTGTTGGCATTGAGGATGGGAATTGCTAATGTGTGATGTTTAGAATTATTAAACACTACTCAATTCTAAAAACTTTAATTTTCTACCTTAACTTCTATTATCTTGATGCAGTACTTGGACTTTATCTAATTTTGCTGTAAATATATTGCTTTGGAATCTTTTTACACTTTTTTCTCAAAGATTTAGACAAGTAAACTGTTGTAAATAGCTGATTATTACATATATTATTTGTTCGTGAATGCTTGAACCAGTTACGTTGGTGAATGAAGTTAGAGGGGATATCAAAAGGTAGTCACTATGGTAGACATACACTGTTTGATAGATAAGTTATCGATTATTGAATGAAGAAGTTAGAATTCTAGTCTAGGGTGGCCACCTTTTCTGCCACCCCATTGGCAATGTTTCTGGATATTAAGTGTCAAGAGAGAGATCAAAACTTGATTTAGCATAATGCGTAAAAGCAGGTTGTTCGACATTTTTTTTGTTTTATGTAACTTAAGATATCGATTTTCAAAGTCGAAAGGGATGCGAGTGGACACCCGGTATATCAATTCAAAATATATGCAAGTTAAATTTGTACCACTCCACCTCGTTGTAGGACCATCGTAAAAATTGGCTTTCTCAAGATAAACCATTTGTCTCTTTACTTACCCAAACGTGAAAATTAATAAATGTCTTTGCAGGAGATGTCTCAGCCCTTCTTTATCCTTTGCATTTTCTCCAATATTCTTGGCCAATCCACCTTTTCAAGTTAAGGCCGCCATTATGGAAATTAATCAAATTTTTGATTCTTGAATTGGATTCTGCCATCAAAACTTAGTTTAATAACAAATTTCTACGTGAATTATTGTCAAAGTTATAGCAATAGAAATATTTAAAGTTTGTGTAGGATTTGACCACAGAGTTTGTTTGGACAAAGTTTTGTCCAAACATCCTTTTCACGGTCAAATCCTTTACAAATTTAACATAACTTAAATCACCATAATTTTTACAACAATGTACGTAGAAATGTAGAAATTGGTCACTAAAACTAAACTTTGGAGGCAGAATCCATTCCAAGAATCGAAAATGCAACATCTCCAAATTTAGTTAATTTCCATAATGGCAGCCTTGTCTTGAAAAGGTGGATTAACGAATTACAGTGGTTGCCTCGAGTGAGAATCTCTTTTCATGATTTTGGAACAAAGATTAATCTTCTTTGCGCCAATCTTACTTCCGCGCACAAAACTGCTCTCCTTATAACGAAACCGAGCCGTTTTCTTCCTTTTCGCGGAAATTTACCCCTGTTACTATCCTGCGCGCGGATAAAAATCATTTCTGCTCCTGTGCTGTTGTAGCCTTAATTAATTTGAAAGCAATTCAGTCATGTGGGAAACCGATAAATATGTGTCGTATTTGGAAATTGCTATGGGTTTTAGCTTAATTTGTCTTCGTAGCTAAACAACATTACAATAGCATTTTCCGTCGGAAAGAATAGATTTCGCACCTTTCAATGAAAGCAAGCAAATCCCTCACAAAGCAAATTTTTATTTTCGGGCCTGAATATCTTGTTTGATAACATCTTTTCGTGTCACTAGATGTAGCTTTCTTCTATCCAGCTAAAACTTAACTTTCAATACCATTATTATTATCAACTATTATCGCCATTGAATAAAGAATCCAACGTTTCCAGCATTGCCCTTTCCCGGAGTTGACTTTGCCTTTACTCAAAAGTTGTTTTGTGAAAACGTGTGCTCTTATGGTGATTATCTTTTTCGTTGAAACTCCGTCATGTATACTTTGCTACACGAAACACCATATATTGGATAGCTATGACCTATTTTGTAACCGTGTACTTAAGAAATAGAAGTAAGATCCTGGATGTATGGTATTAAATCAAAAAAATTATTTTTTTAAAGATGGTGATCATGACGAAAGTGGCAGCGAGTCTGAAGGTGTCAATGTCAAAACACAGAAGACTGATGCAAATGATATTTCGATGAATACATGGACTGAAGAGAAGGGTGGAAATTCTGTTGCTGTTAACCCTGACACTTTATTAGATTTTAGTTGGTTATCGAATTTTATTTGTGAAAATTATACAGATTGATTTGCAAAAAAATGATTTTGTCTCGTGAGCAGGTGTTCTCTCATATGTCTCCTTTCTAATCCTCTTTTTATTTATATTCAATTTTTTGCTATGTGTTATCTATTATGGTTTTCAGGGAGCAAAGAGTTACATAGTTATTCTTACTTTTTTGTCAATGTAAATGTGACACGATGAAACCTTTTTTGTGTCAATTCTTGCGATTTTACCATTTGAAAATGTTGCTACGAACCGATAAACCATATTAACTATGGACAAACCAACTCAGAAATGAGACATCTTGTTTACGATTTTGTAATTACTAGACCCGGGGGGGGGGGGTATTGTCGAAGTCGGAGGAACTTTGCCTGAATAGGTGGATTTGGTCAATTTTGGGGCGCTGATTCCGATTCAATTTTAAACCTCGTTTTCGATAAGATTTGTGAAACATTTCTTTGAGCTAAAATATAAATGTATTACGGTTAAAATTGATGTTTAGTAAATGAAATGAAGGATGCTGAGTTCAAATTAATCGACTTCAGAGAATAAAGCATACTCTTGCCTCATTATCATACTGACCCCCGCTCCTAAAAGTGTAAAGATTTTAATTTGTAGAATGATTTATTCATAAATTTTAACATGCCTGTAAAACTTTAAACGCGAATCAACCAATTAAACGCGGCTGATAGCTTCCGATAAAACTACATGCTTCTACACAGTATACGATTCATCATTCGGCATTTTTGTTCATAAACAAAAATTAAATATTCACAGTGACTGAGTAGTTAAAAATCTTCCAGTTATGCCAAAACGATTCAAAAGTATGCAGTTGATTGATGAACCAAAATTTATAAATGAATTTAAATCCTTGCTGATAATAAAGCATTTTTTATCATATACTCTCGGGTGCTTAATACAAGTGGGGGTCTAGAAAATTGACGGGGTAGAATTTTTTTTCGAAAACTAATAAGCGAGGGGGTCTTATTTAAGGGGGGTAGGAAATTCTTATAAAACTAATCGCCAATACAGGTAAAACACGAGATAAATACTGTCTTCTGTTCTTTATGCATAGAAATGAAATTGGATTTTTGACACCTTTTGATAAAATTAATAAACGTGGGGGTCTTAATAAGGTGCGAGGGGGTGGGGAAAAAATCTAAAAATTAATAAGCGAACCCCCTCTTGTATTAGGCACCCGAGAGTAGGTGCGTCACATTTCAGATGTGTGGTTGATTTGGGTTTCGTTTTTTAAGTTTAACAGGCATGTTAAATTCTACAAAGTAAAATCTTTACACTTTCAGAAGCGAGACTCAGTATGAAAATGAGGCAAGAGTATGCTTTATTCTCTAAAATCGATTAATTTGAACTCGGCATCCTTCATTTCATTTACTAACATCAACTTTAACCGTAATACATTTATATTTTAGCTCAATGAAATTTTTCACAA
>JAYJMH010054593.1:0-13073 GCA_036873815.1 Phacellophora camtschatica | reverse complement strand
TAAGATTTGGTCTAGATCCGATGATCATTGCCTGAGTCTTGATTACATTCAAAGACAATTTATTGCCCTGGAGCCATTCTTTCAAACATTTCAATTCGCTGTTGAGCGTTTCAGTAAGATCCTCAATGCTCTTGGAGGAATAGGATATGCTAGTATCATCAGCATACATCGTTACTTTGCAATTTTTCAAGGCGAATGGCAGATCAATTATATAGATTAGGAAGGGTAATGGACCTAAACAAGAGCCTTGTGGAACACCACAGCTGATGCTTCCGATTTCAGATTCCACTCCATTAACCTTACATGATACTTTAAGCTTTTTTATTGTCTTTTGCGTACAAAAGTAAAGGGAAAGACTTGTGCATACGTACTTTATGGATGCCCCCTTTCCTAGTTACTACCTTTGGCTTTGGGGGTATGACATTTAAATACAAAAGTTGTAAGGTTAGTAAAGATTTTCTTCATACCAAGAGTTCCTTTCGTCACTGATAATAGAGAGGATGGAACACAGACTCAAACTCCCTTCTTCCAGTAAGGATTCCCCCCTGGAGGGGGATAGCTAGCGATCTGTGATCTGCAACCGGGGCCCCCTACCCCCATTTGGCGCCACCCATGCCTTTGTCTGTTTCACGCCCTGTTTATTGTAGTTTTGTGTAGTTTTGAAAGCCAATTTTTTGCGTGAGTGATGTACACCAAACGGTAAAATTTTGAGACTATAAAATTTTGGGACTGTAAAATTTTGGGACAAGAAATCATCCCAAAATTTCACTGCCCCAATTTATTGCTGTCTTAAAATTTTTTCGTCCTAAAATTTATATACCGTATATTTCTTTAATAAATGCTTTCATGGAAAATTTCCAATTTTATTTTATACGAAAAACTGGGAAAATCTCGGAAAATGATCCAATAGATCATTCAAAACATCCTTGAAGTGATCCACGATCCATGGAGCATACTGTTATGTGGTTCATGAGTAACTAAGAGTGAAATCTACCACTTTGTAAGTATTAAACACTAGAAATCAAAGTATTTCCTACATTTTCTCTTTTACACAATTTATAAAAATCATCCCAAAATTACAAAAAGATGTCCCAAATTCTACGAAAAACTGTCTCAAAATTTTGTGTCTCAAAATATTTTGTTCCAACATTTTGCGTCCATTTAGATCGAAAATGGTTTACAAAAATTTTGAACAGAAATGCAGTGTCTGGTGGAAATGATTTTTCAGCCAATCAGAAGTGACCACGGCAATTCTCCCCAGTTTCCTTGGACATGGTTTCTTGTGTGCTGCCCACGTTGATTTAAATCTTAGGCCAATTGTTCAAGCTCCATTTAAATTGTTTGGGGCCAAAAGAAAGCTTCATATTTGTTACCATCCATTATTTTGGGAGGTGGATTAAAGCTGGTGGCAGATAATTTAAAGAAAAAAGAAACCATGAAGGTTTTGGTGCAGTGTAAGTATTATTAGGCTGCTACACATCTAGGCCTATTTAATTTTCATGACATTTTACTGACATTTTAGACTTTAGAATTTTAGATTTGTCACATATCTAGCATAGACTATTACGTGACTTTCTATTTGGCGTAAAATAAACAGATTGAAGATATCGATATTGTTGGCAAAATTTGCGAAATTACATCACATCTCGTCCGTGTGCATGGTTAATTTATTTTTTCTGGGGGTGGGTGTGGGCAGTTTTTTTTACTATCGAGTATCACACAATAACATACACACACACACACTGACAGAGCCAGACACACACTCCAGAACAAGATTCAAAATCAAACAGAACAGAACAGCTGATTTTTGTCTCCTTAACTTGACAGCATTTGGCCGTTCAGGAAGAGGAAGGGGGTCTCATCTAAAAATTAAAATTTCAATTTTTGGTTACAAAACTCCTTCAACTAACCATTTTAATAAATTTCAACAACGATTTTATTTGCAAACAATTCGGGAAATGAAGTTAAAGTTCTGTTTAGGCCTTCTGAAGGGCCAACAATATTTCTCCGTATATAGCCCCTCACAGCATTACATAACTGCAAATTAAGAGCTTTCATGTCCATCCAGGCCTTCAAGGCACAGTAGTTGCAGTAGTAACTGTCAAATAGTTCACCCAGAACTGTACCTTTAATTTATGTGATTAATATTTCACAATGGTAAACATTTTATTAAAATATCCATGCTTTAAAGTGAATTTTAGCATTTTTATTAAAGCAGAAAGTTAGTGCACCACTTCCACTCAGTTATGTAAGGTGGGAAGGTATCACAAATATGTTTGGTTGGTATAAAACTGCACCTGCAAATCTGAGTCAATTGGCCAGTTTGCAGTTTATGCAAATAATTTGAACATTCTAGCTTTGCCTTTGAGGTCGATATATATTTTTATAGTGTAAATCATGAATAATGGCACTTGTATATTACTGTTTTCTTTTTTAGATTTGGTCGCATTTCTCTCTTCTACTTTACTCCTTTGCAAGGCAGATTACTCTTCAAGTGATGATGTCGTAGAATTAACAGCTAGCAATTTTAATAGAGAAGTCATCCAAAGTGACGATGTCTGGATGGTAGAATTTTATGCACCTTGGTAAGGAATGGAATTTTAAAATATATACTGGATGTCCCAAAAAATGTGTCGCTGTTTTATTAAATTTATTGAGAAAGATGACAGTGTGCAATTAAAGTGTTACAAATTTTTAATATTAATTAACTCATTGACTACGATAAGCACCATATGGTGCTCCTTTGGTCAAGCCTCACATCCCTGTAAGCGCCATGTGGCGCTCTTTTGATTTACCTTTGTTTCCCTGTAAGCGCCATATGGCATCACAAAAACATTCTTTCCATAATATGTAATATCTCTGCTCTCAGCATCTCTTTGTAGTTAAAACAATGCACTTTGATTAGATCAGGAAATTCCCGTTCTTGTTATGTCAAAAACGTGGTTGGTGCCCATAGTAACATTTCCAGATATTTCACTTCAAATTTTGAAATTACGGTCCCACTGTTTGAATTTTTAACATGGCTGATAATTTGGACTTCACTCTGAACGCTATTTTCGGGGATTCTTCTGATAAAGATGTAGAATTTTATGATTTCAGTTTCACCAATGAAGAGCTTGGTGTCTATTCAAATATCGACGTGAATAGTAGTGAAAGCGAGTTAACTGAAAATGAAACGAACGAAGACAAAGACACCATTTATCGCAACGAGGATCGCGAGATGACTTGGACGCGAAGACTTACCAGAAGAGTAATTCATCCATACACGGAAATTAATACAGGTCCTGCAAATATCCTCTCTGAAGAAGATAAAGAAGTTTATTTTTCAAATTTGATGTTCCCAATAGCCATTTATGAAATTGTGGCAAGAGGGATACAAATTTATATGCACAACAGAAAATCGATTCGATGCAGCTTGGAAGGATGGTCCCCAACAAGCCCTGAGGAAATAAAAGCACTTTTTAGCATAAGAGTTTTCATGAGCAAATTGCCAAACGTCGAGATGTATTGGTCTAAGAATTTTGCCTTTGGGAACTTTTTCCCTGGAAAATTTGATGCCCCGAGCGAGAAAGATTCCAAAAAATCAGCCAATATCTTCATGCAAACGATCGTTCAAAAAATAACCTGGACAGAAACAGAAAACCAATAGACAAACTTTTTTTGGTACGGCATATAATTGACCTGGTGAACAAGGCATGCAAGAAAAATTATGTCCCTTTGCGAGATGTAGCCGTTGACGAAGCAAGGAGAACAACACTGGCCCCAAACAACCCAAACGAAACGACGTTGCAAATCATGTTTGGGGAACAAAAAGCGATGCGAGTCCAGGATGAAATGCAAGCGATGCTCAACTGACTTAGGCCAATCAGTTAATTGTGCATTGGCTGTTTTGAAGCATATCACAAATAATGCAGTGAAAAACATTACAAAACTTTTTTACTTTACATTACTTGAAACATGCCTGACTCAATGCACAGGGATTCCAGGAGAGACACCTGTCATTATGGCAGTAGTCAATGAGTCAAAAGCTTTATGTCAAAGTGAAAACCAGAGTTTTTAAAATTTAGTTTTTATTTTATTTTTAGGTGTGGACATTGTAAGCAATTAGAACCTGAATGGAAGAAAGCTGCCAGTGCTTTGAAAGTAGGTTTTTAAGTTCTTCTTTGTAAGAGCCTTGTGTTGCTTTTAGAGAATATTCAACAAATTTTATATTCAACAGAATATAAGTTAATATTTCTGATGTGTTTATATTTTCAGATTTTGTTTTCTTCTTTTTGTGAAGTATATATGTTTTTTATCACATACTTGGAAATTGTTACTAAGCCCATATTAACTGTTTACTGCTAATATTTGGTTTATTACCCTGGCCCTAAGTTATGGTCATAAAGTTAATAATGTTAAATAGTGTTTTTGAGTCTTGCACAAAGCCATCAAAACAACACACAGACAATTTGTTGTTGAGTTTTTTGCATTCTAAAATTCATTCATATTGCATAACCATTGCCCTGCATTACATCACAATTCTAACCATTTGTTCAACCAATCAGATTTTTTAATCTAGTGGCTTTCCTGATGGTAGGGTAATAATTGGAAATATTTTTCTTCTTTTTATTTATTCATAAATTATGAGATTTAAGTCATCATGAAATTATGCATAGTGAAAAGATTTGAAGTGGATGCCCTTAAAACTGATGATTTTCATTATATTCAAGGGAATAGTAAAAGTTGGTGCTGTGAACATGGATGTCCATTCATCGGTTGGTGGACCATACAACGTTAGAGGATTTCCAACAATCAAAACGTTTGGTCTTAACAAAAATTCACCAAAGGACTATAATGGTAAACACCCAGATGCATTGTTTTATCAGCAGAAATACAAATTTTATAAAATAAAAAAAGAAAACCAGAATTACATCAGTTGTTGTACCAATTCAATCTTGGATGAAGACTTACTGCTTAAATCATTCTGAAATATGAAAGAAGATAGTCTTGGATAGTTAATTCAAATGTACATACTTTAATTTAATATTGGGTCTTTAAGAGAGAGCAAAGAAATAAAACATGAACATACAAAATTGTCATTGTCATTACATCAAAACTATTTTTCAAGTTTTATGGTCTAAAAACTTTACAATTTTTTGTCTCACTATAGCACAATATTTTTTGAAAAACCATTTCTATACATATCAGGAGTTTCATTTGTTGAAGTATTTTCTGCCTGTTTTTGAGGAGCTAATTTATACTTAAGGATCGCCATTAGCAGTTAACTATGTTGATATTGGTACCACTTTATCATCAGGTGCAAGATCAGCATCTGGTATTACAAATGAGGCATTGAGTTTGTTAAAGGAAACAATTGCTGCTCGTCTCTCCGGAAGAGGAGGAAGCAGGGGAGGAAGTGATCAGGTAATACTATATATACATATATATACTATATATAACACAAATAATTTGTATCCTTTTCAATGAATACTTCTTTCTTAAGTTGTTATTTAATCTTGATAATTTCTTTGTTTTGCAGGCTTTTAAATTTTAAAATTGTTAATTGTAAAATGGTATTTTAAAGTTTTAAATACTTAACAATGAAATGGTATTTTTACAAAAATAATTGAATTTTTAAATGCATACATTCATTCACAGTTTATTGATAACATTCTGTTTTAGTCAAGTGGTTCTGCAGATCCAAAAGATGTAATTGAATTGAATGACAACAATTTTGAAAAAGAAGTTTTCGGAAGTAAAGATTTATGGCTTGTTGAGTTTTTTGCACCTTGGTAAGAAAAACATTGTTTTTGTATTTTTTTGTCTTTTTCATAGACTAAAAATTTTATTTCAACATTGTCTGGTAGGCATATTTTTTAGGACCAGCACATTATGATTGACTGTTTTGCAGGCTTTCAAATTTTATAGTTGTTAATTGTAAAATGGTATTTTAAAGCTTTAAATACTTGCCCGTGTTCCCTGCTGGAAACAAGTCATCTCGGGACTTTTGCATGCCGGCACGTTAAACTTTAATTTCTTATTTAATTATGGCCTATTGTACTGCTGATTTCATTGTAATTATTTTAATTATACAAGTATAGATATGGGTAATGAATTAGGGCAATCGTTTTTGTAAATTAAACTTTATATTTCAATTCTGTTTTGCTGTTTTGTAAAAAAAATTTGTAACTTTTCAAAAGTTGTTGAATTTGTCTCATACTTTTCGAAATGTATTTTAGACTGTTAGCCGTATTTTGAATTGTTGAATTGTTCTTTTTTTTAATTTTTATCGTTATGTTTTCAAGTGAGGACCATCTTTAAAACAAAGATGATCCATATTTCAGATATATAGATTTTAATGTATTACAAACTATTATGTTTTAGGTGTGGACATTGCAAATCTCTTGCACCTGAATGGGCAAAAGCAGCAACAGCATTGAAAGGAAAAGTGAAAGTTGCTGCTGTTGATGCGACTGTTAATACCATAATTGCAGAAAAATTCAATGTTCGGGGGTATCCATCAATAAAAGTTTTTGCTGCAGGTGCAAAAGACCCCTCTGCAGTGGAGGATTATGATGGGGGCAGAACAGCCAGTGACATAATTGCATGGGCAACAGATAAAGCAGCTCAATCAATTCCTCCTCCTGAAATTCTTGAATTGACAGATAATTCTGTTTTAAAAGCCGAGTGCCAAGACAAGCAGATATGTGTTGTTTCTGTTTTGCCTCATATTTTGGATTCGATGGCTGAAGGAAGGAATATCTATTTGAAACTATTGAAAGGAATCGGAGAAAAATACAGGAAAAAGATGTGGGGATGGACATGGACAGAAGCAGGAAGTCACCCAAAGCTTGAAGAAACTCTTGGAATTGGTGGTTTTGGCTATCCAGCTATGGCTGTTGTAAATAGCAGGAAGAAGATGTTTGTATTGTTGACAGGATCATTTGCAGAGGAGGGTATTAATGAACTATTAAGAGCAGTGTCTTATGGTCGTGGGAGAACAGAGCCATTGAAGGGGGATAAATTGCCAGAGATTGAAAAGAAGGCTCCCTGGGATGGAAAAGATGGAGAATTGCCACAGGAAGAAGATTATGGAGATCTTGATGATGTTGACTTGGATGAAAAACCTGAAGGGAAGAAAGATGAGCTGTAAAGAAGAATGAAAATGATGTTATTTTTGAACATTTAAACTTAATTATGAATAAAAGAGCTTTCCAAAGATGCAATGAACTCTGAGATGAACTAAACGGTAACTGGCTGAGACGAAAGTTACATTGTTGAAGAATGTAAATGTGATAAAAGTATGAATAGAAAGTATATAATTGTTTTATACAAAGGCCAGACATGTTTTTGTTGTATCTTGGTATTTATTTATTTTTTCGTTCTCCTTCTCATGACAAGCAACAGAGAATATCAAATGTTGGAAGAATTTTCGTCGGAAATAGTTTGTTTTCGACTTGATTTCTCATTGTTCAAACATGAACAATTTATATATTTTTGCGACACCAACAGATGCAATATGAGTTCATTTTTTTTCTCCATTTCATTCGAATTCTCAGCTATGGTTTACGATAATACAGTTATATTATAGTTACAATAGTATGGTAAATAATAAAAGCTGAAATACTCACGAAAAGAACTCTAGAAAAAGCTTTCGAACCATAAGTAATGGTTAAACACGTAAAACAACTAGAAGCCGTTCAAAGAAGAGCAACAAAGCTTGTTCGCGGCATCAGCCAATTATCATATAATGAAATATTACAAGCTTTAAAATTGCCGACTCTTCAGTGTAGGAGAAAACGTGGTGATATGATCACAACTTACAAAATATTCCATGGCCTCGTTGACACTGACCCCTCAAAGTTCTTCAAGATCAACGACAATAAGACAAGGGGTCATAAATACAAAAGAGTGTTGAGTAAATGCAGATTAGTTGTGAGAAAGAACTTTTATTCTCAGCGAATTAATAAAGAGTGGAACTGCTTTCCAGCTAACATCGTCGAAGCAAAGGATGTGATAACGTTCGAAAAACTCTTTGACCGCTTATCATGGGGATTCAAAATTCGAATTCAAACTAAGCTAGATTAGTAGTCATAGACAATCAGGGTTTTATAGGCCTTGGCCTTCCAGCTCCTTAACCAACATTTATTATTATTATTATAAATTGTCATTATAAACCGATTCAGTTCAGGTTTGTTTTCACCAAGTGAAAATCATGTGACAAAAATGTCCAGATAAATCTCTTATGTGAAAACATACGCGCTTTGCTGAATGGTTTTCAAATTATAAATTTTGCATTTTGTTTCTTCCCTAGAGATTCACCACGTAGTGAAAACAAAATGGTGTTTACATAATATTTTGCCACGATTCATTGGCAGTAGCATTGAGAGGATTTAGTTCTCAGCTGCAGGAAAAAATTTCCATGACAAAGCTATTTTGAATCGCACCAGTCTTTCATTTATGAATTTTAATTATTTTTGAGAATCTTTTTTCAGCAGTTGTTAATTCCCGCTGTTGTAAGCTTTTGAAATGAACGAGTTTTTCTTTTCCAATTTTTTTTTCAATTGTTATGAATTAATTTTTTTAAATACAAACACTGCTTCAAATTAATAACTAATATGGTGAAGGGTATAACAACATAGGTTTTAAATTTTGATTGGTTGATCACATCCGTTTTTTCCTGGCCAAATTGAATACAATTCACACCTCGCGATATTGTTCGAGAAAGATTTTGAAAGTTTCAAGTAAATTTGACCTTTTGGAATAAATGTGAATTGTAAACTTCGTTCTTGAAGTTTTTTTCAAAAAGGTTCACCGGAGATTAATTTACATGCCTTAGATCAAATTAAGGTTAATTAAAATTTTTGTTTCTTTTGATTGATATAAAAAGCTCTCTCTTGAACGTGTATGGTCCAAGGCATGTAAACGAGGCCCCGTTTCCACTAACCTGGATAAAAATAGAGAAAGGGTAAAAATTATCCGATTTCGCCTTGCTTTTCCACTGAAAACGGATGAATTTAAAAACGGTGCTCAGAGCGTATTATTTTTTAACGGATAAAATACAGAAACGCACCGTTTTAGTGGAAACACCAAACCCGGATGTTAAAAAAACCTTTCCAATAGCAACAACATTTTGGTGAGACTCTGGCGCTTTTTGAGATTTTGAACTTTTCTTCTGACCTAGCTTCTGACTGTGCTGCTTTTACTGATCTGCTGTTAGAAAGATGAATTTATATCCGTTTTTAATTTTGCCCGGGTCAATGGAAACGTGGCCTTAATCTCCAGCAAAACATTTTGAAAAATCTTGAAGAGCGAAGCACTTCAACTTATTGGATCTCACTCGATAAATACCGCGAGGTGTGAATTGTATTTAATTCAGTTAAGAGAAAGAATTCCTGATCAACAAATCAAGATTTGAAACCTATGCTGGATTTAACTGTATGGATGTATGATTTCCCTTCATTCGTTTAATCTGTGAAGCGGAAGCGTGCATACTTTTCTTAAAGTACCCGATGGCCTAGTTTTACCACACAAAACCCTTTTGTATACATGTCGCCGCACAATGCGGAGAAGCGAAACTGACATTCGTGCAATAATTATACCGGAAGGCTCACAGTGGCAAAGCTGATGTGAAGGAGCTTTAGTTTTGATAATTCTGTTTTTCATTGAATTTGTTATAAGAGGGTTCAATTTAGAATTTGATACCTTGCGTGTCAAAATTTACGCAAGGTAATTTACCCAAACTGAGTTATACTCAATTGAGTTATACACAAAATTGAGTTATACTCAAAAGTTACGCAAATTTAGTTATACTCAATGAAACAAAAATAGAGTATTTCTGCCGTTGCAATCTGCTGAAAATACTACATCATTTGAGAAGGCCATTTAACATTTTTTAGAAAAGGTCGCATTATTGCAGGCTGCTCGTTCGATCCACGGATGCTTGCGACGAAGTAGATATAAAATAAAGAAACAGAAACGACGCAATAAACGATAAATTCAACGATATTTTTGTTGCTAACATAACATTTAACGTTTGTTGTCGTCTTGTATAGTACAGATATTACTTAGTGGATTTTCACAAGCAAGGTATCAAACTTTAAGTTGGAGCCTCTTTCACCAACTTAAAGCAACAAATTTATCTACATTAAATCTTCTCAACAGCAGCTCTGCAAACGTAGAAAATGTTTTAGTCTTTTGGTAGATAAAAAAAATCAAATTTTTAGTTGTTTGTGGCAAAGTCTGCTTTCAGAAAAAAAGATTTTAGAGACAAAATAGACTTGAATATGCGCTGATTTTTATTTTGACATGAATGCTGAAAGGAAAATTTAAAACATCGACTTTTGTTGACTTATTCGTAGACTGTATTGTGATATCTTATAACTAGATGTAGAATTTCGGGTTTTTATTTACGTGAGCAGTAGACATTGCTTAAAGAAAGCTTACCTCGAAAACGCATGTACTTATTTGGGGCCACCCGTTATTTATATACTGACGTCAATATATCAAAGACGAAATAAAGGGTGAAATGTTTCCGTGAAATGAACCTTTAAGTTGTTTGTTTGAACCTTTCATTTCTTTTGTCTGAAATCTTTCAAATATTTCCAACTGAAAAATGGCGAAAGACGTTGAAAGATTTATATGAAAAACTGGAAAGTATTTCTGAAGAAAAACCTCTCTAAACTCATACAATTTTAAATTTGATGGTTTTCTGATTGTTATATTCAGATAAAGTTGAATTTTGGTTGAAATTGAAACGTACAAAAAGCGGATTAATTTAAGATCCAAAATTGACTTGAAAACCATGTTCAAAATGGGATGATTTGAAAACGGAAAACGGAGTTTTTTGAAAACGCTGCAACAGCAACTATCAACGTTTGGCCAATTACGATGCTTTTTCGTGAAAACGTGGTATTGGAAACAGCTCAGTTTTCATGATGTTGAAACGGAGTAGTGGAAACGGTCGTGCCTTTTTGAACACGGGAGTGATTTGAAAACTGAAGGAAAACGGAGTAACGTGTCCTTGGGCGAACTCAGATTCGCTGGTGTTCTGCGAACAGAGCTTTAGATAAAATCTTTTTCAGATAAAATCTTCTTCAGATAAAATCTTTAATTTAAGCTGACAAATCACGAGAATAACATCTGTTGTTATTGACAGATATTGATAACTTTTTTGAGACCCGAAGGAAAATGAATCAATCTATGATGTAACAGAAAACGATTGTCATGTTTTAATGTGATATTTTAATTACTAAACCATGCGTGACTGTTACCACGCGTGACTGTTTGAGTTTTGATTAGCTCTGGCCACACCTTCATAAGGACGGCACAAGAATCAAAGGAACTGTAATGAAATTGCTAATTTATTTTTGCTGGCATAAGCAAGCCTTATAGTTTGAGGTTTTTTGACAGCAGCCACTCCCAAATGCTTTTGCATGCTTTTTACACAGAGCTTTGGAAAACGATTCTACTTTTTGTAATGTTATTTGAAAATAATTTCGCTGCAACTAGAATCTTTTGTGACTTGGTTTATTGCATATCCAAACTTTTTATCTTATTTGCAAATAAACGTAGAATCGTATGAATATAAAGTTATGTAAATACGTAAAAATTAGGACAATCAAGAATCTAGAAAAGCCTCTTTTAATTGCATTTTGAACTTAAGGTGAACTTGAACTTAAATATTGGTTTGTTAAGGTGATTTTCAACATCTTTGTTCATAGGCTAAACTGGCACAGCGACATCACTGGATGGAAGGCCATATGCCAGCTTCATCAAAATGCCATCATTGCAAGAAGATTTGCAGTAGTTCAGAATGTCTCACTGGACTGAGATGTTCTTGGTGTAGAATTACAGTAAGTTTCAAAATTCTTGTGGAATTACAAAGATATGGGGCCCATGGCCATAGGGGTCCATAAATAATTACTCTTTTTTAAAATATGTTTTGAATGCGGGTCTCTGGTTCCGCATAATATAAACGAACTGTTCACGCTTATTGTCTATATGAGTGTTTATAAGCTACGTTGGCCCATGGGCCTAAAAAACGTAGTGTGCCCCTTATTTTGCCTTGTGTCGCCCTGACTGGATCAACTTCTTGTTTACGTATTGAAAAGTTTCTGAAATAAGTATAAAATTCCTTACTGCATTTAGGATAAAAAACAAATTTTTGCTGTTTTAGGTAACAATTCATACAATTTGTTTTCCAGGTTCATTCTGGTTGCCAGGATAACATCAACCAAAGTTGCAACTTTGGAAATCAGGCAAGATTAATCTTGCCGCCATTAGCTGTTTCGGTAGCAAATATTCCTTTATGGATGACGAGGTTCACTATTGACAGTTCGAGAAAAATGTCTGGTTAGTGCAATTATCTTTGTAAACAATTATTCACAAAGGAGTGTTCTGAAGGAGGTAAAATGGGAACTGGGATTTGCCTAGAAAGACATTCTGTGAATGAGATTGTTCTGGGACTGGGATTTGAAGGACTGGGACTAGGAATGCCAACAATAGAAGTAATAGACCGAGAATGGGACTTGATTACCAACTGTATATCGACAAAAAAGTGACTGGGATTTCTATCAAAATCAGGCTTGGAATCTGAGATTGAGGACTCTCTCCCAGGACCCTCATAAACAAGGTGAACTAGAAAATATGCATGGAACTTTTTTATTGATCTCATTCATGTACCGGGTGACCCAAACAAATTATCTGCGAGACTGTAGCTCGCGGGACTGTAGCTTGTATGTTCAACTTTCTTTTCATTTCATTTTGTTGTATTTTATCAACAGCGTCGTCAGATTCAAGTCACAGTAGCTCAGGTTCTTCCGAAGAGAGGCACGACGTATGCCAATCCTCAGATTCACCAGGTAAGAGGGTCATTAAGGGGTACTTGGAAAGAGGGTCGTTTAGGGGTACTTGGGAAGAGGGGAACATGCCTAGATTGAGAAAGGAGCAAGGGAACAGCAATAAAACTAGAATTTAGCTGGGGAACGTGCCCAGGGGGGTCACTAAAATTTTTTATATACGGGGAGGTCCATCCACAATTACCAAAGTTCACCTAAAAGTATCAACTGAAAATTTTGCTCACCCAAAAG